>NW_010729502.1:52938-71070 GCF_000365185.1 Nelumbo nucifera | reverse complement strand
CCTGGGGTCCTTTTTATAGAGAAGGGTGGATATAACTGAAATTAGAGAGAAAGAGGGGGGCAATAGTTGGGTTTTAGCAAAAATATGGGTACCCTAAGGTTTTGAATGAAGGGTTAGGATGGTTCTAGGGTGATCCTAAGGCTGAAAAGAAAAGGAGAAGGCACCCAATATTATGTAAGACTGAGATTTAATGGCTAAAGGCTGAATGGTGAAGATTAGAAGTTAGGTGGCTCCTAGGGTTAAAATGCTAAAAAGAGAGTGCCTTAGAATGGATGGTAGAGATTAGAAGGGATGGAAGGTGATGATTTAGCAATTAGGGGTGGCTAGGGTTTCTTAAGAGTGAAGAGAATGGGTTAAAAGGCTTCCTAGGGTTTGCTAAGGCGTAGGGAGCATGCTAATACAGTAGAAGGGGCGCCAAACTGGGTTTAGCAACTAGGAGGCGCCCTCCTGCTTTTAGTTTTTCACAAAAACACCCCATCTCTCAGTTGGACTTCACACCAGCTTCCCAAAATCTGCATTTAAGCCATGAAAACTTTCCAGTTTTCCCCAAAATTTGTACAGAGACCCTTAGAGGCCACAACATTGCATTTAACTAGGGAAATGACACATCTTGACTATTCTAAGACCGAAAATACCCCTGAATTGATGCCCTTAAGGCATCAAAATGCAAATTTATCAGAAACACATCAGCATCACGCATTAGCCCTCTCCTTGGGAATAGGTTCTTCATCTTCCTTCGGCTTTAACACTTCAAAAAGCACTGGGGCATTCCCTGTGGCGTTAGCCCTCAGCCTCGTGGAGCTAGTACTTTCATTGGGAGAACCCTTGCGTCATTGATTGTGCTTAGCTCCTCTAGGGGTAGTCCTCTCCCTCAGTACCTGGACGTTAGGCGCTCGAGGAGAGCTCTCGGAATCACTACAGTCACTTCCACTACTGGATGAGGTAGAAGGGGAACTGCTAGTACACTCCAGTTAGGGAGTTCATAGCATTCAAGTCCAGAGTCCGAGAATGACATGGTTGAAGGTGAGAATCCTATACTTAGGGAATCGACTGGTTGGTAGCTAAGGTCCTTGAGATCACAAGTGAAGACTCGAGGATCAAGTGAATGGTGTGGACTCACTCAACTAGCGTCCCTATTTAAAGAAAACGTATGGCTCAGATCTCTTTGATCCAACAGCCACGGAACAGTCGATCTAACAGCCCAAACTGACGTGTTACATGTGGCATCGACTTCAGGGGGACGAAACGACACCGAGGAACAAACCAGTCTATCCTTCAACTCTGGGTCAAGAGTGACCCAAACCGGATGCCCCTTTGCACTGTCTCACGCACAGAAACGACCGGTCAACACTAGTGCCCGTCCTGTGCTAGATGATGACGAAACTCATATGGGGCATAGCTGACGTACACATACGTCCCACACTTGTGCCGGCCAGGGTCCTGCTTTCTCATTCCATTGTGATCCTCCAATGAGACAAGAAGAGTCCTAATTAGCCGAGGCCAAGGTTCAAACTATTGGGTTAAAATTCTTCAATTGTATCTTGATGAAGCACAATCTGGCCGGTCTTAGCTGTCAATGATCTTGCCTCTGAACTAAGTAACAGGGACCTGAAACGGAAGGAGAAGAGAAGCTCCGGGGAGAACCCGGCGTAAGGGCTCCGAAGCTCAAGTTAGAATCCTTCAAAGGCAAGATGAACCAGATAGCGCAAAAGTTAGCATACCTCGTTTCTGGGGGGTAGGAGCCTTTTATAACCACCTCGCGCACTCACTCCCAGGCTTCTGTCAAATCGGGCATGATTACTTCTGAACTCCTGCCAGTTCGGATGTCATTTCCTCTGACTGGTCAGAACCGCCACTGTTCCTTTGTCAGAGCCGTCTCTGCGGTTAGTAACGACGGTGGCAGGTGGCGGCAGCAGGAGGCCGTTTGAAGTGCGGCTGTCAGGCGTCGGATCCCAAACCAGTCAAGTGCGTCACCCAAGGATACGGACGTCCCTGGCGTCAGGTACGTTTGATCAGCCTGGTGTTTCGGAGGCGAAGTGTTGGAGTGAGCGAGATGTCTTGAGTTCGCTTTGGGGAGTGTTCCGAGCTGCCATGGGCCAGCTCGGGTCACAGCTTTGCGAGGCGTGGGGCCCGTGCTCCTTGCAGGGAGCTCGGGTTCTCAGTAGGGAGCTCCGAGTTCTTAATAGGGAGCTCGGACTCTTGGTAGGGAGCTCAGGCTCTTGGCGGGGAGCTCGGGCTCTTTTCAGGGAGCTCAGACTCCCAGTAGGGAGCTCGGACTCGGTAGGGAGCTCGGGTTCTTCAAGGGGCTCGGACTCCTAGTAGGGAGCTCGGGCTCTTAACAGGGAGCTCGGACTCCCAGTAGGGAGCTCGAACTCTTGGTAGGGAGATCGGGCTCCCGACGGGGAGCTCGGGCCCTTGGTGGGGAGCTCGGGCTCCTAGTAGGGCGGTCTGGAGTTCGGGCTCAGTAGCGAGCTTGGACTTTGCTTTCGATGCTTGCTTCGGGCGCTCTACTGTCCCGAGTTGYTTGTTTCTGCCAYGTGTTGGGTAGCTGCGAGGTCGGGCCAAATTTCCCTTCATCATATCTAAAAAACATTATTCATATTGGATTGAACATTTTTAAATTTTGAATGAGCTGAAACCCCAACTTGAGCCCAATGTAGTTAAAATTCTTCAATTCAGACAACCCGATTTAATGCCAGTTTGAGAGGACCGAAGCAGCCCCACATAGAGAATTCATTTGGTGGAAAATCCAGAGAGTCCAAATTTACTGTCAGATAAGATTTAGTGTATAAATTTGAGATTCTCTAACTATAATAAATTATATTTTGGGAAAGGGGAAGCTTGGCCTCAGGCAACGAGCTCAAAAACTACAGCGCGCGCTAGCAGCAGGCTAGAAAACGGCTGCGCGCTAACGCGCAACGGCTTTCGCGCTAGCGCTCAATATCCTTTCGCTTTACAAGATGTCCTCTATGGCTCTTTCATATTCAATTTTACATAATGAGACAACTCCCCGGGCCCCCACCCCCAATAAGCGTGTCAATGGGCCAACTCACGTGAAGCATGTCTATATCAAAAAATGTCCGACCATCGTGCAGCATGCCTATATCAAAAAATGGCCGTCGTGCAGCATGCCTATATCCAAAAATGACTCACCTGATTTAGAATATATAACAATGTGCGCGTCTCACCCTTAACTCACAGTCACATCTCACCTTACATCGAAATCATCTCTTATAAATAATAAATACAAATAGAGATATTCCTGATATGCGGCGAAGACATATTATCAAATCAGTGTGAGATGCGCTGTGTGAGTAGCAGATACAAACTCCTATTAACAATGGAAGTTTAGCAAATGGCAAGACCGGCACATGCAAATTGGGTGGGGCATCTCCCCACCTGAGACCAGTTTGGACATGTGGCAAAGGTTCCGTGTCGCATTGTGATTAGTTACTATTACGGGTCGAAAACCCCGGGCAGGACCCACAGACTACGAATCGGATCAAACCTGCGTCCGAACCAGATAACCACTTACCGACCACATCAAGATAACCCGAGATCCATTGGASACGGACGACCCATCCAATGATCCAAATGCATTACACATTTCTACTTGCACTGTCATCGTAACTGTTACATATCCGTTAAATTGTTTTTTATGAATCGATATAATTGCAAGTATGCTATTCTCTATATAGTCCTCTCCACCTCGTAGATAAACTGTGTTTCGAACGTTAGAACCGCCATTCCTTACTTCCTGCAATCTCCAAGCAAGCCATCATCGAGGAATATATAGAAGAAGGAGGATCAATTCCCCGCCGGTGGGAGTAGGTGTTGGCCAATCCACACGTACAGGACTCGCAATGACGACGACGACGACGACAGGGATGATGGCATCATCATCGTTGACGGCGACGGAGACAGTGGAGAGTAAAATGTTTAATCAGGAGATAGCGGAGATGTATGACCAGATAACTGCAACATGGGAGGACATCTTGGGCTGGGAGTACCTGCACCATGGCTTCTATGACCCAAAAGTTCCAACTCCGCTCTCTGACCAACATTCTGCTCATATTCGTATGATCGAAGAGTGCCTCCGGTTTGCCGGCGTTCCAGGTAATCTTTGTCACCAACTTCTCACTTTGTTTATATCTCAGTTTCAATTGCTTTCTTGGACCGGCAATGCAATTGAGTAGCTTGGAAATTTGTAGTAAATCTGTATTCTTCTGTTTTACTCTTTAGGTTGTGTTTGCTTGCAGTGTAATGTTATTTGCACTAATGCAAATGTATGGGAATGCAAATTCTAATTTAAATTTACTTTAGGTTTTACTTTATTCAGGTCTTATTTTACTTCATTTGTAATGCAACTAAACAAAATGAGGTAAAATTTGAAACAAAAAATAAATCAGAATTTATACCCTAATCATTTGCACTATCATAGCTTTGCATCAGTATTCAAATACGCCATTACTACTAAATATGCACTTGCGCAACACGTGGTAATATCACATAATATTAATAATTTTAATATCGTTATTAGAACAGTTTAAAAACGATAAGTAATAAAAGCATGGTATTTTGGTGTATTTAATTAAATTTTATATTTCATTTTTATTGTTAATAAAATTACTATTTATTTAACATATTTATTTTTGTTTAATATGATAATTATATGATATTAGAGATGTGCACAAATTATATGGACAGTTTTTTGTTTTTTCTATATTTGTTATTTCTTTCTATTTTTTGAGTTTTTATTATATAATTATGACACCATGTGTTTTGACCATTTGACTTGAAAAAAAGCAATCTCATTTGTGGGAAACTTTAAATTTTTTATTCCATTTACATAATTAATTATAAAAACAACACTTTTTATCACATTTATTTTTGTTAGATGTGATAAGTTTATAATATATTATATATCTCAAAATTTTCTATTGTGTATATGCATTTTTTAATTTTTTGTGTTTCTATATATTTTTTAAATTTTTACTATTTAATTATGACCTCATTGGTTAACTCACTTACCCAAACAATTGGACCATTATGGTCCAAGTTAAATAGGTTGGGATGAATTCCTAACCCTATGCATTGAACCTAAGGCTTCATACCCAAGTCAAGCCTAATCTGATCAACTTGAGCCCGACCTACAACCTGCATTGAAATTTGATACGATGGGCTATTCTTGGACTTGGGTCTATCAAATAGCCCCATGAAAAAATTTGCCATAAAATGTATGTGAATAATTGTATATACATGCATGTATGCAAATATGTGTTATATATGTATTTATGATTGTATCTATATAATTAGGCTTGACTTTAGCTACCTAAGGGATAGGCTTGAGTCCAACCCGAAAAATAAATAAGCCTAAACTTTTGAAGCTAGGCTTAACTTTTAAACCGGTCTAAAATTATGAGCTAGGTCGATTTGAGCTCATGTTAAGCTTACCTAATTTGCTCCCTATGGACCATTGACCATTAATTTGATGCAAAAACAGCTTTCTTTGTAAGTTAGTTTAGTTTTTAATTTTGTCTATCATTAATAAAAATAACTCTTGTCTATCACACTTATTTTTGTTTAATATGATGAATACATAATATTAAAGATTAATTTTGTCTATCATTAATAAAAATAACTCTTATCTATCACACTTATTTTTGTTTAATATGATGAATACATAATATTAAAGATGCACCCAAATGTTTTTTTACAAAATTTTTATGTTTTTAATAATTATTGTGTCTCTATCTTTTTCAAATTTTTATTATTTATCTATGATGTCATGGGTTGATTCATTTAACTTAAAAGGTTGAATCATTGACCCACCACTTGAATAGGAAAATTATTTTGTTTTTGTGTTGGTTTTAAATCTTGTATTTCATTTGCATCAAATAAAAACACTTTTATTTAGCACGCTTAATGTTGTTTGATATGATAAATAGATAATATTAGAGATGTGTCTAATTTTTTTTTACAACTTTTTATTATTTTTGTAATATTTATATTTATATTTATATTTATTTTAAATTTTTATTATTTAACTATGAAAACATTGGTTGACCCATTTGATGCCGATGATTGAACTATTAACTTATTACTTAGACAAAAGAGTGGTTTATTTAATTATTTTTCATGTTGATTCTAAAAATAGATTTTACATTATTAAAATTATTAGATGTAGATTTACTTTGTAGAATTTATTGGTGACAAACAAAAGCACTTCAAATAAAGTATCCAAGTAGAGTGAATGAGAGTTAATACCTTGATGAGAGGAAATTTAATGAAGTAGGAAGTAATATATGATGCTTTAAATTATATTTTTTTCTACATAGTTAAAAGGCTGATTAAATTCATAAATAGGGGTGTTTTAATCAAGAAAAGACAACAAAGTTCATTTATTTAATGTGCTTTAAATATAAGATTTAAAGAATGGAAATGAGACTTAATACCTTAAATGTAAGATTTAATGATGAGGAATATAGTGAATTTAATAGAAGTGGTAGTTCAAATTATGTTTTTTGCCCTCATAAATATGGGGGGACTAAGTTCAAAGAGTAAGGGTATTTTAGTCAAAAAATCCCAGAATCTCAAACCCATTCACACTTTAATAGCAGTATAGATATAGATATAGAAATGCATGGCGTTAAATGGATTGAAATTTGATGGGAAAGGGAGTGTTGGAGAAAGAGAGATTTAGGTTGTGTTTGGCACCATTTCCACTTCTACTTGCAATGCTTTAGGTTGGTTAATACCAATTTTATGAGTATAATTTTTTCTACCACACATGCTTTGAGATATCAATACAACATTGGGTACCATTGTTGCTTCTCCAATATATGTCAAATTTGGTGTTTTTACTATAAATGCCAACACTTAATCCAATGCCTATATTTTTTAGTGGATGTAGACCATGTGGTTATTTGATGTGATGTGAATTTGTAATGACCAACACAAAATGTTGCAAGTAGAAGTGGCAATGGTACCACCCAACCTTAAGTTCTCCTATATGTTTTTTGATAAAATGTGCAAATACCTTTCTTACATTAGATTTTTTGTAATAGAAAGGTTAATGTTGTCAAAATGTCCTTATTATCATTAAGGTATTATCTATACTATATAAGGTGGGTACATTGTTTGGTTCCATGCATTTTGTAAATGTTAAATCCAAAAACCATGGACTATGCATGGTTAGTACTTATTTGCACACATGCATAACATGTGCTCTTATACTGGTTATACATAATTTAAAATTTTGGCTTTACTTTGCCTAACAACTTTGAAAACCTAATTCTTTCTACTATGAAAAGATAGAGTGAAATAAAGAAAAGTAAATCTGTTCTGTTTTGGGGTATTTTAGTAATTATACATTTGAGTGAAGTTGGTCAATGGTAAATTTGATATTTTAAAAAATTTAATGCATTACAACAATGTTCCTGCCGCCTAGAAAGTTGATGGAAGGGAGGTATTTGCATCTTTTTTAAAAAATATAGGGGAGGTTTTGTTAGGATCAAGACACAAGAGAGGTTTTTAAGAATGTCAAATAACCTAGGGGAGGTTTTTTTAATTTTCTTTTTCTTTTAAAATAGCATTTGCCCACATGAACTGTTGGACTAGGTATATTTTTTTAAATACTTGAAAAAGTTCACCTTGTAAATTCTGTCTAAATTCAATTTTATGTTTAGAACAGAAAATGTTTTCTAGAGTTAAAATCCATGGTTTGAAAAACTGGACTAGACCAGATGGTCGGACCAGTAGACCTAGAAACTGATCATGGTTTTGGGTCCGATTTTGGACCCCAAAACCATTCGATTTGGGGTTGGACAGGGCAGTCAGACCATTTGACCCTGAGAATCAGTGGTCAAAACAGTTTCATTTTTGGTCTAATTTTTAAAACCATGTTAAAATTAATAGATCAGAAAATGTTGAACCTTATCACTAAAGGAGTTGAGAGAATACATCATGAATCACATCAGGTGATAAGGATTTAGATGAGAATAAATTTTAGTGGTGATCATGAAAAATGAAAAACCAAAAAGTGAACTGAACCAACAAGACCAAACCAAAAATTCTAATCAACCAAATTGGTCGGTTTGATATTTTCAAAAAGCCTAAGGTGTCAATTCGGTTCAGTTAACCAATATAAAATACCAATATATATATATAATATTTTTCATATATATTTTATATTATTTATATATATTATAAATTAATATATATGCATTATATATATTATCAATTAAGAATAATCACCATAACCCATTAACTCAATTCTCACCGGTCAAGAATGAACTTAGGAGAGTCATGAAGTTAACTCAGCAACTGGCAAGTTGGGGATGGACCCACACACTTGTTCTCATGCCATATTAATATTATCATTTCCTCTACTTAATCTACAGCTAACAAAAATGGCCATCTACCCCACGTGGCAGATCTTTTTAGCAATAGAATGTTGAACGGGAAATTAGGTGGACTGAGTCAAATCAGTTCGACTAATGTTCTGGAGTAATGGCCCCATCAGTGCCAAAATTCAAATTATTTACACCGTTAGGAGACAGGGGAAGTCAAAACACAAACCAACACCATTTATACCTATTTGAATTTATATATTATTTATTATTTGCAACCATTTATACCCAATTGGGGTTTGAAAAAGGATTTGATGCATTGGATTTGGTTTATTTTTCTACTTTGTCACACATTATTGAGAAATGGATTCCAAATTTGCATTCTTTCTTTTACTCAAGTTTTTTTCTTTATTATTATTATTATTATTATTATTATTATTATTATTATTATTATTGTTGTTGTATGATATGATGCAGAGGATTGGAAGAAGAAGCCGAAAAGCATAGTTGATGTTGGGTGTGGATCGGGGGCCGACACCATGCACCTAGCGAGGAAATATGGGGCCCAATGCCTAGGTATCAACTTGAGCCCTGTCCAAGTACGAAGAGCTCAAGATTTGGCAGCTGCCCGTGGATTAGCAGATAAAGTATGTGAGTTTTGTGGCATTTAAGATTCTTAGTTCTTGTTTGCTTCTTTGCAAAATAGTACATGTGTCGTGTCTCCTTTATCTATGTTATATAAAGCAGATATTTGTCATGGGTTCTATCCAAGTTATAAAAGTTAAACCTAAGGCCTTGTTCATTTTTTACTGAGGTAAATGTTTCTAGGAAAACATTTATTTGGATAAATTTACTTGCACATGTTCTTTTAATTCCCAAATAAGTTATATAATAACTTTTTATCCATAAAAGCCAATGTTAGAGTGGACAAATTTGTTCCATTATGTTTTATAAACTTTTCTCCAAGTAGAAAAGTTAATCACTCACCTAAGAGATGGGTACAAGAAAAACTAACTTTATTTTAATGCCTAGAGCTTTCCGAATAAAGAACACTATAAAGTTGGTCAATGGGAATCACTTTCCCCCCTCCTACTTCCCAAAACATAAACTGGACCAAATGCCATATATTATGGTTAATACTTGCTTTTATACTAGTTGAATAAAAAGCCAATAAAAAGAATGCATACATGCGACGTAGGTGTTTTTTTTTTTTAGAATTTTGAATGTATGAAACCATCCGGTTATGTGATCTTCAGACTCGTCTGTCTCCAAAATGTGTTACTTCCATCTCATGTAAATATAGAAAAGGAGTTAAGAAAGTTTGCAAAGTATATTCAACAGTTGAGAACTCTTAGCAGGTGTCATTCATAGTTGGGGATGCTTTGCAACAACCATTTCCTGATGGGAAGTTTGATCTAGTTTGGGCCATGGAGAGCGTGGATCACATGCCTGACAGAAAAAAGGTTCTCTCACTCTCTCTCTCATAAGTTGAAGTTATTTTATCATCATCTTTCATTCAATATTGTCTAATTAGATGCCTAAATGAACCAAAGAGTAATTTTTGATCTCATAAGGGTGTATATAGTTCATTTGAGATTCAGTGGTAGTTCTCCATTAGCTTTTAATTGAAAATGAGACACCAATTTGGAACATCGTATGCTTATTTAACCATGTCATCTCATTGTTTGGCATAAATGTTGCATGATTCACAGCTCTTGAATTGTAGTGATATTTTATTTCCTTTATATACCCAAATCCTGATACAAAAAGAACCCTTCCCTGTACGTAGTTATTATTAATTGTAAATACAGCACTCAATAATTTACTACTAATATCGCGCACTTGCAGTCTCCAAACATCATCAAATCCTAATCTACAATAACAAAGAGAAATTTCACTTCTATATAAATGAACCCAAGCTTTGGTCCTTCATTTATTGCTCTAATTCAATTAGTTTGATTTTATCATTGTCTTGCAGTTTGTGAGCGAATTGGCACGGGTAGCAGCCCCTGGGGGCACTATAATAATAACGGCATGGTGTCATAGAGATCTCTCCTCCCCAGAGGACTTCTTGAAGCCAGAAGAGAAGAAGCTATTGGACAAGATACGTGATTCTACTCATCTACCAGATTTGTGTTCAGCTGCTGATCATGTGAAACTACTTCAATCCTTCTCATTGCAGGTATTCACATTTCCACATGGAGAATCCATTTTCTTTAGCCTTAATTTTCAGAACTATGCATTTTTTATAGAGAAGAGGCCTTCTTTTTCTCATTATTTTAATGTCTATAAAGAATATATATTCTCTAAGGCTCTGTTTGCTTTTCAGCAATTCAGGTAAATATTTCTTTTAGGATACACTTACCCAAGTAAGTGCATTTACCCATGTACTTTTATTTCCAAGATAAATCAGGCGACCATTTTAACCATAAAAATTCATTATTAAAAGGGACATTTTTACCCCATACAAGTGTTGACAATTATTTTTCCACGTGAGAATGTTTTTTATCCACCTAGGAAATGGGTATACCTAGAAAAATAAATTTCCCCTAATCCCCACATAAATCTGAAAAAGGAACATGGGTTTCTTGATCAATGGGAACTAAAATTCTATTTCCCCCTCTAAAAATTCAAAAAGCGAATGCCCCCTAAAAAAAATAAAAGAAAGAAAAGAAAGATAAAAATAAAGTGTTTGTGTAGTTAATGAACTCATGTGATCTCCAATGAAGTAATTCATGCATTCTCTACATTGTGCCTAAGGATGGAAATGGGTCAATCAATACGAGTTGGGGCTAATATGAAGTCTGAACCAAACCAACTGACTTAACGTCAACCTAATTGAGTCTTCCCTATTAATACAATGAGGTAGAATCCTATATAAAGAAAGATCATTCTAAAAGAAAACTAGGAAGAGGAAGGAGATGAAGTAGAAAGATCATTAAACAATGTTTGTCCTAGCTATATGGGGGCCTTGGGAGCTACAATTCCTAGATATCAACATGTACACAAAAATGGGAAAAGAGAGATACAACTCTCCATCCCCTAAAATCTTGGTCAAGGATTTTGTTAGGTATTTTCCATATGATATATATATATATATATATGCTTATATCATACTTTTGCATCTGGTTTTGAACTATCTACATATTTTTTAAGACTTTTGTCTTGCAAAAATAATTTAACACTATAACATATAAGATTCCCTTATAGCATGGCATTGGTATGCTATGGATGTAGGGATATCCAGGTAACATAGCTTGAATGGGATGAAGTGGATGTGGATCTGGATAAAATATGTTTCGACATTTTTAAACATATTTGAGTAATGGAAGTTGTGAACTGTTTTCAAGGTTTTTAAAATCGAACCGGACAATGAACCGTTCAGGGGTCTGGTTCCTGGGTCAAATGGTCCAACAGTTCGAACCGAACAGATGGCCCATTCTGATAAAAAAAAATTAAAAAAATGGCCAAAAACTGTTGGATGGTTTGAACAGTTCGACCACCCAGGTCAGTGGTTTGCTGACCAAATTAATCAACGGTTTTTGGCCAAAATGACGGTTCTGGGGTAAAACGGAACTGGTCAGGTCTCGGTTTTCCAATCCGACCGAATGTCTGATCCAGTCCGGTTTTGAAAGCCATGCTAAATTTAAGGTTGAATGCCACAAATAAGGTATAAGTAGATAAGAAATGTATATTTTAATAGTATATATGGAGAAATACATATAATTAATATAGCGAGATACATATATAGTCATACAATTTTATTCTTAATACATCAATTAAAAGTTCAAGAGACATATTACATAAACTTTGCCAAAATTTTACATGCACAAAACCATTATTATGTTTTTATTTATTTAGTCCAAGACACATATTATATGCAACTATTATATTTGAATTACTAAATCAATTATTTACTGTTTTGTTATTTTTACTTTTTAGTGTTAGTAAAAATGTCACCTTAATATTAGATTCTTAAATATTTTGTAAACAATATTTTTTTTTTACTTTTGCAATTAAATTATAAATATGTTGTTATTTAATGTAAATAAAATTATTGATTAATCATTTGTAAAAATATTTAACTTTAACTTAAAAATATAGAAAATCTATTAGAATTTCCAAGATACATAAATATGACATTTGATAGATTTATCCATTTTTCTAATGTTTATAAAATACTGATTTTGAAGATTATTATTTTTAATTTTTAGTTAAACACATAAATATACTACTATTTATTTGGGTTGCATTTGGGTGACTTAAGTTCAAATCTCATCAATTACGAGGTTATATTTCTGATAAAAAATTTTAATGGCACAAAATTAGAAATTCAAAATTCAAATCCCGGGCTTTGATCCTTGGTTGTAACCTTAACCCCAATGAGCAGTGATTGCTCCACTTTCTCTAGCAAGAATTTGAACCTAACTTGCTATAGAAGAAGGCCAAAGGATTGACCCTTCCCCTCTCATTTCCATCTCTAAGTAAAGTGTCTCAGCACACATATACATGATTTTTCCTTTTGAAGTACATAGATGAGAAAAACAGACATAACTCTATTTAGAGTCATCACAATGGCAGGATATCAAGGTAGCAGATTGGTCGCAGTATGTGACTCCATTTTGGCCTGCTGTAATCCGCTCTGCATTATCATGGAAGAGAATCATCCCACTGCTTCGAAGTGGTATGCTTGCATTTCATCACATTCTCTACTTGTAATCTGATTTTTCCTTTGTTATATTTATCAGTCTATGAAATGTGTGATTCTGAATTCATTCAGGATGGGAAAACATAAAGGGACTGTTTAACTTGCAATTGGCAAATGAGGGATTCAGGAAGGGTGTCGTCAAATATACCGTCATTACTTGCAGAAAACCGGCGTGAATTATCAAAAGGATATCTCTCTCTCTCTACCTATGTGCGTTTTAGTTAGGTTGGCTTCTTGATTTTAGTGGATTAAAATGTTTTGGTTTGATTAGGGATGCACTTGTCATTTCTATCATTTTATTTTTAAATCTTGTATTGTAATTATTAGAACTTTTGCTATGATAATTACTTATGTGGAAGACATGTTGTAYTCATGGATAAATATGRTTTCTTGGTGTCATTTCAGTTGTAACAAATTACTATAGGTTCAGTCTCTCAAATGACGTTTTTGTTTTACCACCTCTTCATTTTCACGTCTAAACCCTAAATCCTAAATTTCAGGTTAAAAATGARTGCAACAACGAATGCTAATGCTATACGTGTCATTAAAAGAAATAAATTATGGGTGTGTTTGGTTTGAAAGAAAAAATAAGGAAAGGACGAAAGAAAATGTAAGGAAACCCTTACAAGCCTTGTATAGGTTTCCCTATGCATGTTTCCCTTCCTTCCCTATCTTTTCCTTCAAAGCAAACATAGCCTGAAGAACCACAAGAGGAAGTGAAGTGGTAAAAATGTCCCTGAAATGGAAATGGGAGGAGTTACACAAACCGGATTTCCTGTAGAAATGTCCTATGGCTCTTTCATATATTGAATTTTGCATAATGAGACCTTGGTTTGGTTTGGCCCTTAATCTAACCCAATCTATTAAATGTTTACCTTTACTTTATTAGAGAAAACCAGAAGAGGTTAAGAGAGAGAGAGAGATAAGCCAAAGCTACTCTATTCGTCCACGGTTTCTATTCTATTTGTTGAAGCTTGAAGATGATAAACAATTTATCAAGGTAAGGGTAGTTTAGGGTTTTAAAAATATTTAAAATGCATGTGACATCAAATGTGAATCTTCTTGCCATTTAACTGATGGAATGCCAATGGCTAGACTCGAAAGTGTTGGAATATATAGGATATCTAATTATTGCCGGTGAAAATTGGGGCCTTTTAAGTATTACTACCCCTAAAATAGAAGGTAATTCCATGTAATTTTATCAATATTTTTATATATATTATATGTATGTATGTATGTATCTATGTATGTGTATGTATGTATGAATGCATACACATAATATGTCTATATGTCTATGTATATATGTATATAGTTTGGTTGGGCTCTAATTGGGATAAGGTTGAGTTGGGCTCATATTGTCCAAGAGCTAGGTTTGGGCTTGACCCCTAAGATTAAGAAAGACCAAACATTTAAGCCTWGGTCTAACCCAAAGACCAAATATCTAAGCCCAGCTCATGTAAATTTGTGGGTCGGGTCAGTCTGGACTTGAGTTGGACTTGCCCAAGTTGCACCCCATGGTTTTTTTGTTTAGACCCGTATTGTATTATATGTGGGTTCATTAGTTTGATTCCAATATGTATCCATACGTTATACAACAGTTGTAAGAGAAAATTATTTAACATGCTTGTGCTTTAAGTTACCTATTTAATTAGGTAACTTATTTATGTGGTTAAATAATCCTAATTAACTTAATTAGGTAGCATAATCATTATTTGTTATTACTAATAAGCCTATAATAGTTATAATTTTAATACATTTACGTCATATGTAAAAATTAATTCAAATTTGTTAACATAGTAATAATAATAATAATAATAATAATAATAATAATAATAATAGTAATAATAATAATAATAATAATAATAGTAATAATAATAAAGTAAAATTATTATTATTAATTCAAAGTCCAATTAAAGTACTAATATTATAAATAAAATTAATAAAAAATAGTAATCTTATAAAACTATTTCTTTGTGAGAAATTTATTCATTTTAAAACTAATTTTTATTATTCTAAATTCTATTTGAACAATTATATTAATAAAGCTTTATACTAGGCCTATAACCTAATTTGGCCCATGATTGGCCCATGATTAAAGAATGTTATACGGCTCTTTCTACTTTATTTTCTCTCAAAAAAAGAATGTTATGGGAATAAGGATGTCAACCCAATAATCCATAAACCAATTTTCTAGCTTAAATTAATGGCTCTTGACTCAACCCTAATTTGACCCACCCATGGTTCCGCTCAAACCCAACCTAACCTGACTCACTACTATATAGTTTATGAGCCTGCCTCGGCCTATAGGTCAACTCGATACGGACCCAACCCATTCCATAGTCTTTCAATTGCATTTTTTTTTTTGTAATAATTTTTGAAAATTCAAGAGCCATTAATTTAAGTTGCGAATTGGTTTATGGGTTAAGTATCGCTTATCCAATTGAAAGAAAAAAAAAAAACTTAGAATAAATAGTGAAATAAATCATATACTTTAAGATTAATGGTTAGAAGTCAGACCAAATTACAAGAATACCCTTTATATGTGTATGGGTATTATGACCTGATGAGCGGGGATTATCAAAACCTAAACCCCATTTGGATTTTAGGTTAAATAATCAAAATTCTAAACTAACTCTACACTCAATTTGGGTTAAAACAAACATAAAAGAAATCATAAGCTTTAAGGTTATGGGTTAGAAGTCAAACCAAATTACAAGAATACCCTTTATATGTGTAGGAGTATTATGACTCGATTGGCTAGGTTAGCCAAACTTGCACCCGATTTAGGTTAAAAAATCAAAACTCTAATCTGACCCTAAGCCCTAATAAGTAGAGGTGAGCATTTGGTTTGTTCGATTAAAAACTAAACCGAATCAGCCAAAATTTTGAAAACTGAATTGAAAAAATAAAAGGTGAACCAAAACAGAATTATAGAAAAACTGAAATAATTGAAACTAAGAATATATACATATACATACATATATATATATATATTATGAAATCAAATTTCATTATATTATATATTATATAGCAAAGTTCGGTTAATTCGATTAACCGAATTTCTAATTCTAAAAACTGAAACCAAAACCAAAATTATCGAACAAAAAAATCAAAAACTGAAATTTTTAGTTCAGTTTTTCGGTTTTAACCAAATAATGTACACCCCTACTAATAAACCTGACTCTAACATGACCATATAGAGGTGAGTCAAGTCAAATTTATAGTTTAACTTGACCCACACCCTTAGTAATAAGTCTAACACTAACCTGACCATATAGGGGTGAGTCAAGTCAAATTTATAATTTAACTTGACCCATTGAAATCAATGCACAAAATCAACCACTCTCACTAAGGTTTCAATTTGGATTGGGATTGGAACAATTAAACATAACTCAAAAATATAATATTTAAATTAACTAGGATTAATTGTTTTAACTAGAAATGTCCTATGGCTATTTTATATTCATTTTTTTTTTTATAAAATCTCGGCGTGCTATACAAGTCGARGGGTAGCACTCCCCCAGAAGTCACTAAAACAAATGCAAACTAAATCAGGAGGTATATTGTCCAGACCAAAATCAATCCATCCATTAGCCGTTGAGAGCGCAGAGTTTGCTAACCAATTTGTAGCATGATTAGCCTCCCTGTAAACATGCTTGTAGTGAATATCTCATTTAACCACTTCTTCAGCTCTAAGCATTCTTGGATGATGTTCCTTAAGCACGACGGAGGATTGGAGAGGAGCTTCAAGCACAAGATAACTAGTTTAGAATCTACCTCGATAATGACGGGGTTGTTGGTGAAGTTTGCCACCAAGTTATGAGCCTCCCATGCCGCTTAAGCCTTTGCCAAATTGATAGTAATAGTCCCTAAAATGTACGCTTTGAAGTCCACAATCTCATCATAGTAATTCCTTGCAATAGCAGTAATAAAGCATCTCCCATTACTAGATCGAGAGGCGTCAAAATTTATCTTAATAATGTTAGTTGGACTTTGAAGCTTTCCAAGCAACAAGTTTCCATGATTTCTGATGTACAAGATAGTTTTCCTTTCAAGCATTTTCATATTCCTTTTGATCATTTAAGGCTTTCTCCAAAGTCAGGAGGAGCACTATTATTACTAAAGATTTTTTGGTTTTGATTCTTCCATATATTTCATAATATAAAAACACACTTCTCTTTGCAATTTGGATTCACGTTTAAATCTTAGCCCTCACTTCATCCGACCATTCCAACAACGAAGAATCAACATCATTAGGATTAACAATGGAACATGGCAACATTCTCCATACTTGTCTAGCAATTTCACGGTTTTTAAAAATAGGTTCAATATCTTTATGTTCACCACAAAATCTGTAAGCTCCATGGACAATAAATCCTTTATTTCTAAGGAAAACTTTTGTAGGGGGCTTCCTTTTGAGGAGAAGGTACATGAAGGTTTTCAATTTCGGGGGACAACTTAAATGCCAAATTTTTGACTTTCAATTCAGGTTATTACTTTCACCCAAGGTTTTTAAAATCGAACTGGACAACGAATTAGTCAGGGGTCCGGTTCCTGGGTCGAACGGTCCAATCATTCGAACTGAACGAATGACCTGTTCTGACAAAAATAAAATAAAAACCAGCCAAACTGTTGAATGGTTCGACCGCCTAGGTCAACGGTTTGCTGACCAAATCGATGGTTTTGGGGGAAATAACGATTCTGGGATAAAACGGAACCGGTCACCTCTGGTTCGGTCTGATCCGGTTTTGAAAATCATGCTTTCATCATTTGTTGATGTACATTTTGTTCTATAGGCTGAGTTGATAGAAAATTTATCATCAGTATTTAATCTCCATATTAGATTGTCTTCCCTTGAGCCCGAGGGAATAAAAATAGATTTGATTTTCTCCCATATATTGCTGGGGACCAAGCTCCTGATTTTACACTCCATCCAAACATTCCTCTCTCTATCTATAACCTCACTCACTAAAAGATCATTATTGTTAATCATATCTTGAGGAATAGTCTCCTCAAGCACCACATCTTTAGCCCATCTATCTTTCCAAAATCTTATTTATTTACCATTTCCCA
>NW_010729502.1:0-28510 GCF_000365185.1 Nelumbo nucifera | reverse complement strand
TGGTATGTTGGGGCAGTCTAAGAATTCACTCGAGTGGATGATCATAGTGACAGGATCAGCCCCTTTGTCGGACAAAGTGAATAATCGGGACTACACTCTCTTTGATGGAAACCAAAACTACCGACAGTCGATTTCAAACTTGTTTGAGATTTGTTTTTGCAAAATACAATTATATGAATATATATATATATATATATATATATATATATATATATATTATGTTTTAAGAAAATGTTTGCAAAAGGTTTTAATTCCCACGATCCATCTGAGTAGAGAGTGCAACACTGCACCTTGCAGCCTAGAGAGAAGTCTTCCCTTGTCGGGTAGTGTTTGATCATTAAGAGCTAAGAGGTTAAGTGTAAGACCAATTAAGGTTGTTATACCTAATGGGCTAATCTCACTTAAGACCATTGTCTCTGAGACTTCATAGGATGGATAGACTCAAGGACCATTTACTGTAAATGTTAGGCCCATTAAGARMCCATACTAATGGACTCAGGGGTTCRTTATGTTTGATAGTGAATTCGGCCAGGATTTTTCACARAAAATGGGCTGAACCCACTTGGGTTGGATTAATCAGTGAGCCCTTTGCTTAATGGGCCTAAGGCTCATGATTGATTGGATTAATCAGGGTGTCACATGACAGTTTAAAGCAATCATGCGACATGGGCGAATATGGGATGGATATGGGCTTAGATTAGCAATAGGATAAGAGGATAACTCTTATCCACTTAAGGAGTCCAGATCCAAATAAAGATTTGGATTAGGAAGCTCCTAATTGGATTAGGAGAGTTGATCTTTTAAGCTTATAAATAGAGGAGGGCAAACTGCTCCAAAGATCACCTTTCTGCTCTCAGTTTTCTCCCTCTGCTCTTACCACCCAAACCCTAGTTCGTTCTCCATCTGGTTCTCCATCTGGTGACTGATCTTGATCAGTCTTGGTTTCTGATTTTTGCAAGAAAAATCATATTTGCATCATGCTCACATCCCTTGTTCGATCCAAACTGTTGGATTGCAGTTCTTGCTAAAGGACTGCATTGTTGAACCGGCTTCACCCTGAGTTGTGCCATATTCAGTGGAAGCTGGTTTTGGTATCCTGTTTGGTCGTGAACACCCACTTTGGGAACTATACATGTGGAATCCGTATAAGATGTTCTTCTCCCTTTCTTTTGGTTTCAGATTTGGTCTGGTTCATTGCAATAACGATCCTTGAAAAATGTAGTTTTTCTAAACAAGAAGATTTATGAGAATGCTACCATGATTGTAAATAAAGAGAGAAGAATCGGAGTTAGAGGCCATAAAAACCGAACTCAACCAATGTGGAGCTTAACTTAGAGAACCAAGCACAGGGTGCTTGTTTCAAACCAAAGAGAGCCTTCTGTAGCATGCAAACATGAGGGGTATTGCGAATCCTCAAAGCCTTGAGGTTGGCACATATAAACAGTTTCATGTAAATCACCATGCAAGAAAGCATTGCTGACATCAAGTTTCCAAATCCGCCACCCCCAATTTAGAGCAATTCAATGATAGTTTTGATAGTGGTCGGTTTTACAACCGGGCCGAAGGTATCCTTGACATCAATGCCTGGTTGTTGAGAGAACCCCTGAGTGACCAACCTCGCTTTGTAACATTGAACGGTGCCATCAGAATTTTGTTTAAATCAAAAAACCCACTTGGAGCCAATACCATTCATGCGAAACTCGTAGGATACAAGAGTCCAAGTACCGTTTGCCATGAGGGCATCAAACTCTTCACATATATCTCTGTGCCACTCAACCTATTTATTTGCCTGAGAAAAAGAGGTTGGTTTAGTAGGCAATATAGAATAATGTGCTAGTAAAGCCTCTAATAATGGAGTAGATGCATAGGACTGAGATCTGGTAGTCATAGAGTGTGACCAAACCAGTGGAGGTGCTGGTTGAGCATCTCTCATGATGGAATCCACCGATCTCATCATAGGCTTAAGGGAGGGAGTGGGTGAGTCTAGAGAAGGAGGGTTGTCTGACACTGGTTCTGGTGAAGAAGAAACTGGAGGAGAAGGATCGGGTGCAAGGTGACAAATAGAGGGAGCAGAAATATAAGTGCCTTGGGAAATAGGGGGGGTGATGAAAATGCAGTGGTAGCAAATGGGAATACTATTTCATGAAAAACAACATCCCGACTAAAAAGAACACGACCCGTAAGTGGATTTAAATAGCGATAGCCTTTATGAGCCTAGTTGTATCCTATAAAGATATGAAGAGAGGACCAATATGCGTATTTTTATTTATTAAATGGGTGGAGGCAAGGATAGCAGCTACAACCAAAAACTTTCAAGATGGAATAGTCGGGTTGTTGTTTAAACAAGAGTTGATATGGTGAAGAGCCTTGTAGAACAAGTGTAGGCATGCAGTTGATGAGAAAGTAATGAGAAAGTAAGGCCATTTGGATGGCCTCATTGCAATATGACAAAGGCATAGAGGAATGAGAAAGTAAGGCCAATACAGTTTCAATAAGATGTCTATGTTTGCATTCCGGAACACCACTCTAGGCATGGGCATGAGGGCAAGAGACATGATGATGCTATAGGGGCAGGACCCCAAATATTAGAGTAAACTAATTCTAGGGGAGACAATGATCGATTATGAACATTAGTGTATGGTAGGTGATGACATTTTGAAATAAGACAATGATGACAAATAGTAGAAGTTGCAGCTGAAGAACCAATAGTAGAAAGAACTTGTTGAACAATTCTGAATGCTGGGTGACCTAGTCGATAGTCCCAGGAATAATAGGAGTCAAGAGTGTGAGATAAGGCAGCAGAAGATGATGCATTCGGTGGCAAAAGTTCATAGAGACCATTGATGCATTAAGACTACACTAGCAAGTGCACTAACCGACCAAGTAATATATTGATGAGTAGAGTATCGTTCCCACGAGGATTAATCCAACAATTACTAGTATTAAATCTGCCTTATGTTATCTGACAATCCAAAAATCAAAGACTTACTTCCTAATTAATGAACTATCCTAGGTATTCTCAAATTAAACCACCTTAATCAATTAGAGAAAGTGCTTCAGGAAGGTGCTTGCAGAATTGGTTCAACAGTTATATCACTAAGCTATCCAACTGAAGTTGATTTCAGTTGTGGGTCGGCGATTTCCTAATTGTTATGAACAGCCTCTTTTGAGCACATGCCAATCTATTTTAAGGGGTTGACCCAATACGGCACGATAGTGCGGGACGTGCCAGTCCAACCCACTGACCTGAAACCTTAAGCCCAAAACGACCCATACAATTGTGTTGTACCACGGTACAACCTGTGGACCATCAAGCCTGGCTATGTCGAGTCACATGCGGCATGACCCTATTTACACCTCTAAATACATCCTTATAGCTTTCGTTTGAATCATTCTTTTGTAGATGTGTAAAATGGGCAGTGCCGGGCTGGCATGGAATGGCCCGCGGGCCGTGCCGCCCTCCCCTAGGATAACTTGGGGAGTCAGCCCGGCATGGCCCACGGCCCAAACCCGTGCAGGTCCATGTCGTGCCATAGGCCAGGCTGGCCCATGGGCCAAGCCTTGGGTCAGGTCGGTCCATGGACTAGGCCAATGCTATTTATTTAAAAAAATTGAAAAAAATAACTTATAATTTGAATTTTATATAAATTTTGATGTATAAAATTACTTATATATATATAATAATTAAATAAATTAATATAATAAAATTGAAAACAATTATTTATTTTATTAATATATTATATACTATATTATTATATAGTTATGATTTATATAATATAATATATTATATATATAAATATATGGCCGGCCCCATTTAGACCTCTATTCTTTTGTTCGTCTCCATTAAGCGTTTGATCTTCTCCATCATGATGTCATGTGATGTCATGTGCTACCCTTGTCTATGTAATTTACTAATTTTTATGACATTTGTAATTATTTGCGGGGAGTACTTTTTATTCCCATCAATAAGATTCCCTCCTCGAAATTTATGGCCACATTGGAAGGCGCACTTTCGCACTTAAAGACCAATTTGGACATGTTGTCACAAGTAGACCTGTTCATGGGTCTGGCCGGGTTGGGTTTGGGTTGGGCTTTTACTCTTTATTAATGGAAATTTGTTAGGCCCGAGCCCGAGTCCGGCCCTGATAAAAAGCTCGAAGCCCGAGTTGAGTTCATCGGAGCTGAGTTCACGTTGACTGTGAGCTGCGATTTTAGCAGTGATCAGTTCGCGTCAGAGAGAGAGAGAGAGAGAGAAGGAGAGGACTCACCGTCGGAGTTGTTGCGCTGGTGAATGTTCGCCGCCTCGCCGGTTGTGTGGCTGGCTGCCTATGAGTGTGAAGACTGAGGACTGAGAACTGTGGAGGATGTAGAGAAGAGAGATTCGGCTGGAAAAAGAGGTGCTAGAAAGAGGGGTATTCGACTAGGGTTTTTAACTTTAATTATAGGTCGGGCCGGGCCGGGCTCAGGCCGGGCTATTTTGACAAATCCCGAGCCCGACTCGAATTTATTGTGGGCTAGGCTTTTTGGCCCAAGGTTAAGCCCGCAGGCCCATTTGCATGTTCAAGCCCGTTCGGGGGCCAGGCCGGGCTGGGCCGGCCCGTCGGGCCACTTGGCCCATGAACAGGTCTAGTCACAAGTGACCAATTTGCCGTACCACCAAGTGCCTTCACCACACCCACAGCCTGCCATGCAATGCCCCACCCAAGACACACATGGACACTCGGATGACACCGTGGGCGTGGTGAAAGCACTTGGTGATGCCACAAATTGGTCACTTGTGACAATGTGGCACCTAGATATGTAGAGCTACTACGGTAAACAGGTCGAAATATTCGGGCAGGACCCACAGACTACGATATCGGATCAAACCTGCGTTCGAACCAGATAACCACTTACCGATCACATCAAGAATCCCGGAACCCCTATCAACACACAATAATCATGGTTCCTGAATTCTGAATAACGTATAGCCTTAGCTGGTTTCAAGAACCCGAGATCCATTGGATACGACCCGTCCAAATGCATTATACATTTGAATTTGCACTGTCATCGTAAATTTAGCATCGATATCAAGGCACTCTGCCGTCTCTATCCTAATTGCTCTTCTCCGCTTCAGTATGACAGCTGTGTTTCGACTTTCGACTTACGAACGTTCGAGTCGCCATCAACAAGGAGTGTATATATAGTAGGAGGATCAAGTCGCTGTCGTAGCGAGTAGGCCTTCGACGATCCACAAGCTCAGCGGTACAGGACTTGCATAGACGACGCGACAGCTGACAGATATGATGGCATCGTCATCGTCGACAGCGACGGAGACAGTGGGGATGGCAGAGATGTACGACCAGTTAACGGTAACATGGGAGGATATCCTGGGCATGGAGTATATGCACCATGGCTTCTATAGCCCAGATGTTCAAACTTCGACCTCCGACCTTCGATCTGCTCAGATTCGTATGGTCGAAGAGTGCCTCCGGTTTGCCGGTGTTCCGGGTAATCTTTGTCACCAATTTCTCACTTTGTTTATATCAGTTTCGATTGCTTTCTTGAACCGGCAAATCGGCAATGCAATAAGTAGCTTCGAAAGTGAGTAGTAAATCTGGGTAGCGGTGAGCCTTATTCGGTTAAAGCCTAAAAACCAACCGAAAATTTCGGGTTTTAATTTTTTTTCGGTTGTTTTGCTTTTTGATTAATTCGGTTCTTACTTCTGTTTTCTGATATTTTGGTTTTGGTTTCGTTTTTTAAAATAATTGAAATCGAATAAAAAATTTTGGTTTTCAATTATTTTAGTTTTCTTTTAATTCTATTCTATCTGGATTTTAATTTTTAATTTTGATTTATTCGATTCAATCATTTTTAATCGAACAAACCAAATACTCATCTATTCAGTCATTTTTTGAATAAAAATGGCCAAATCACTAAAATGGCAATGGTTTAGTGAGATCAATGGTTTTGTGACAACAAGGGCTTGGGTTCAAATTTTTACATCCTCAAACTATTTTTGTGTTTATTTCAAAGAAAGTTCGATTCCAAAGCCAGTTCCACCGAGGCCATCTCTCTAGGTTGATTAGGGTAGGATAAAGCCCTAAACCTTGGAACAACTGGTGGGGGTGGTTCCAAGAATTGGAACCAAACCTTACCCAATAATAAATTGGGTAGCGTCGGTACAAGCCTTGGATTTTGAGTAAAACCTATCCATTTGCTTGCCCTAATAATTAGACAAATAGCAAAGGAGAAATTGGTGGACTGATTTTCTACCCAATGCTACATAGTTGCTTGTATGTATTTGGAGATTTCCCATCTTATTATGTACAAGGAGGCACATAACAATATGATATCAGAAAATCTTACAACCAATCAACTGGTATCATACAAGAGGTGACCAATCAAGTGCTATTTATCAATGTTTTCTTTAACTACGTACTATAATTGAGGGTGATGCACAAATTATTACTAACCTTCTGTTGGTGGTACACTCTAAACCACCTACCATCTCCATACTGTGATTGCCAATTGTAGAAGCGAGTTGCTCAATCAGATATGCTCCCCGATCAGTGAATTTTGTGGCACATACACTTGCCAAATTTGGTCTTACATTAAACCGTCCTCACATATGGTCTCAAGTTCCTGATTTCTTTAGATCTTCTATCGTATCTGATTTTTTTAGCATAAATTAAAACGTGCTTGTTTTGATCCTTTAGATTTCCATGCAGGGGTGATCATGAAACACCACTTTGATGTTTGTGACATATTTAAAAGTAAAAAATAGAATACTCTTCTCACTTTGTTAGAGTACTCTTTTTTAGTTTTGCTTTAATTGTGTAGGAATCAGCTCTAATAGTTTTTTGTTCAATATCCGATTTTCTGCTTTTGGAAATAACAAGGTATTTAAGCGAGAAGAAGAAAAAGAAGAGGGAGAGGAGCTCCTCGTTTTGTTTTTCAACTGAACATATCTTATTCAATAATTCAATTCAAGGGAGAGAGAGAGAGAGAGTGTGTCTTGCAGAGTTTTGCTTTTAGGAAATTTCATTGCAAAGAAAAGGATGTGTGGTTATATAAGGTAAGCTTTACATTATATTTGCCAGTAGAGAAATTTTGACTATTGGGTTGAAATAATTTAAACCAATGTTTTAAAAACCCACTCAATCAAAACTGCTTTGGCCACTGATTTTCAAGTTAGTGATTTAATTGTCTGGTCCAAACAGATGGCCCATTGTAATTTTAAAAATAAAAAAAATAATTAAAACAAAGAAAATAACCAAAAACCATTGTCTGAATTGAATGTGTTGACGGTTGAACCGCCCCGATCCGATGACCAAAACCAATTACCTGAATGATTTCTGGGCCGAACGTGGTTAGTGCATTTGATAAAAATAAGCAGAATTATCTCGTGAGATTTATCATTTGTCTTGGTTGGGTAATCTTTATCGTTAACATAAATATCTTAATAAAAAATGTAAAATGCAATAAATGTATTATCAAGTTTCTAATCACTTGGCATTGTTATTATTGATTTAGACACCCACATTCGTCAACATGCTCAAGAGTGAACTTAGGAGAGTCATGAAGTTAACTCGGCAATTAGCAAGCTGTGGTTGGACCCAATACACACTTGTTCTCATGAGATATTAATTATCATCTTCTCTACTCAATCTGCAGCTAACAAGCATGGCCTTCTAATCCACGTGGCAGATCTTTTTAGCAATAGAGTGTTGAACTGGAAATCAGGTGGACTGAGTCAAACCAGTTCGACTAATGGCTAGAGTAATAGCTCCACCAGTGGTGCCTATTCAATCTATTTACACAGTTGGGAGACAGGGGAAGTCAAAGTTCAAACCAACTCCATTTATACCCAGCTTATTAATTATTTATTCATTATTTGCAACCATTTATACCCTGTTGGGGATTGGACAAGGATTTGATGCATTGGATTTGGTTCATCTCTATTATATTTCTACTTTGACACACATTCTTGAGAAATGGGTTTCGAATTTGCTTTCTTTTTCCTTACTCCATTTTTTTCGTTTATTATTTTTATTATTATTATTATATGATTTATATATATGAGGAGATTGAATTGCAGATGATTCGATGAAGAAGCCAAAAAACATAGTTGATGTTGGGTGTGGAACGGGGGCCGACTCCATACACCTAGCGAGGAAATATGGGGCCCAATGCCATGGCATCAACTTGAGCCCTGTCCAAGTACAAAGGGCTCAAGCTTTAGCAGCTGCCCAAGGATTATCAGATAAAGTATGTGAGCCTTGTCTTCTTCTATTCAAAATAGTACATGTGCCATGCTTCCTTTATCTACTTTATATAAAGCATATATTTGTCCTGAGTTTGTCTTATCTGAGAAATATTTCTTGAGAAACACTTAATCGGATAAGTTCACTTATCCATATTCTCTTAATTTCTTGGGAAACACTTAATTGGATAAATTCACTTATCCATATTCTCTTAATTCTGAGATAAGTTATATAATGATTCTTTACTCATAAAAAGCTTATGCTAGAAAAGTTTTATTAATTTTTCCCTAAATAGAAAAGTTGCTTACCAACCTGAGAGATGGATATCAAAAAAACTAATTTTACTGTAAGGCCCAGAGTTTACCGAGAAAAGAATACTATAAAATTGGTTAATGGAAATGATGGACGGGCCCAAATGCCATATATTATAGTTAATACTTGATCTTATACTAGATGAATAACAAGCCGATAAAAAAATGCATACAAACTACATAGGTGTATTTTCAGAATTTTGAATGTAAAAAGCCATCCGGTTATGTGATTGATCTTCGCACTTGTCTTTCTCCAAAATTGGTTACTTTCTATCTCATGTAAATTTAGAAAAGGGGTAAAGAAAGTTTGCATAGTATATTTAACAGTTGATAACACACTTAGTAGGTGTCATTCCTAGTTGCGGATGCTATGCAACAACCATTTCCTGATGGGCAGTTTGATCTAGTTTGGTGCATGGAGAGCGTGGAGCACATGCCTGATAGAAAGAAGGTATTTTATCATCATCTTTCATTCAATATTCTCTAATTAGATGCCTAAATGAACAATAGAGAAATTTTTGATCTCATAAGGGTGTATATAGTTCATTTGAGATTCAATGGTAGTTTTCAATTAGGTTTTAATTGAAAATGCATGGGACACACCAATTTGGAACATCTATGCTTATTTAACCATGTCATCTCATTGTTTGGCATAAATGTTGCATGGTTCATAGCTCTTGAATTGTAGTGATATTTTATTTTTTTCATGGTTTTCAAAACCTGATTAGACCGGATGGTTGGACCAGAAAAACCGGGAACCGATTAGGTGATCGGTTCCGTTTTTCCTCAAAACCGGATTTTTGTCAAAAAATGTTGATTTGGTGAACAAACCACTGATCCAGGCGATTGAACCGTTTTTTAATTTTTTATTTTTTTGTCAGAACAGGCCAACCGTTTGGTCTGAACGGTCAGACCATTTGACCCAAAAATCAGACCCCTGACTGGTTCGTTGTCCGGGTCGATTTTAAAAACCTTGATTTTCTTTATATACCCAAATCCTGATAAAAAAGAACTCTCCACTGTATACAGTTATTATGAATTGTAAAGACAGCACTCAATTTACTATTAATATCGTGTACTTGTAGTCTCCAAACATCATCAAATCCTGATCTACAATAGAGAAATTTCACTTCAATATAAATGAACCCAAGCATTGATCCTTCATTTATTGCTCTAATTTATAGTTTGATTTTATCATTGTGTTGCAGTTTCTGAGTGAGTTGGTCCGGGTGGCAGCCCCTGGGGCCACTATAATAATAACAACATGGTGCCATAGAGATCTCTCCTCCCCAGAGGACTTGTTGAAGCCAGAAGAGGAGAAGCTATTGGACAAGATACATGATGCTTTTCATATACAATCTTGGTGTTCAGCTGCTGATTATGTAAAACTACTTCAATCCCTCTCATTCCAGGTATTCACATTTCCACATGGAGAATCCATTTTCCTTGGCCTTAATTCTCAGTACTATGCATTTGTTATAGAGAATAAGGTCTTCCTTTTCCCATTTTAATATCTATTGAAAATATATATTCTCTAAGAATAATATCTACCCCCCTCCCCCCACACAAGAAAAAGAAGCAAAAAAAGGTCAAATTAGAGTATTTGTGTAGCTAATGAACCCATGCATGTGATCTGTAATGAAGTAGCTCATGCATTCTCTACATTGTGCCTAAGGATGGAAACAGGTCAATCATTATTTGTCGGGGTCATGGTTTTCAAAACCAGACTGGACCAGATGGTCGGACTGGAAAAACCAGGAAACGATCAGGTGACCGATTCCATTTTTCCCCAAAACTGGATTTTCTTAAAAAAACGTTGATTTTGATCAGCAAACCGCTGAACCGGACAGTTAACCGTTTGAACAGTTTGAATGGTTTTGACCATTTTTTATTTTTTTTTTAATTTCTTTTTACTTTTTGTCAGAATGGGCCGACTGTTTTACCCGGTAACTGGACCCCTGACCGGTTTGGCCTCTGAATTGGTTTTAAAAACCATGTAGGGCTAATATGAAGTCGGAGCCAAACCACCTGATTTATCCTCAACCTAATTGAATATATGAATAATACAATGAGGCAGAATCATGTATAAAAAGAACATTCTAAAAGAAAGAAGAGGAAAGAGGTGAAATAGAAAGATCATTATACAATATGCTGGTCCTAGCTAGCTATCTAGGGCCTTGGGAGCTACAATGCCTAGATATCAACATGTACACAAAAATTGGGAAAAGAGATACAACTCTCCAATCCCTAAAATCTTGGACAAGGATATATTGTATAGAAAGATCATTATACAATGCAGAATCATATATCATACTTTTGCATCTAGTTTTGAAGCTGTCTGTACATTTTTCAAGACTTTTCTCTTGCCAAAATAATTTAACACTATATAAGATTTCCTTATATCATGACACTGGTATGCTAAGGATGTATGGATAGCCAGGTAACATAGCTTGAATGGGATGAAGTGGATGTGGATCTGGATAAGATGTGCTTCAACATTTTTGTACATATTTGAACTAACAGGTGTTGTAAACTGTTGTAACCAAGGATCAAAGTACGTACTGAATATCGTATCAATAAGCTTGAATATGGATACGGATATAGATATACCCGCATGGTTACAGCGGAAAGATATAGATATACTTGGGGAAGTTGCTATAAATCCCCCAAATTCATTGAAAACACTAAATTTAAGGTTGAATTAGCCACAATTAAGGTACAAGTAGATAATAAATGCATATTTTAATGGTACACATGAAGAAATACATCACAGTTAATATAGCAAGATATGCATATATAATCATATAATTTTATTCATAATACATCAATTAAAAGTTCAAAAGACATTATATTAGAATTTTACATGCACAAAGTCATTGTTATGTTTTTTTTATTTATTTAATCCAAGACACATATTATATGTAACTATTATATTTTAATTACTAAATCAATTATTTACTATTTTATTATTTTTAATTTTTTAGTGTTAGTAAAAAATGCTACCTTAATATTAGATTTTTCAAATATTTTGTAGACAACATTTTTTATTTTTGCAATTAAATTATAAATATGTTGTTATTTAATCTAAATTAAAATATTAATTAATCATTTATAAAAATATTTAATTTTAACTTAAAATCTCTGGGATACATAAGTATGGATTGGTAGATTATCCATTTTGTTAATATTTATAAAATACTAATTTTGAAGATTATTATTTTTAATATTTAGTTAAACATAAATATACTATTATTTATTTGGGTTGTGTTTGGACGACTTATGTTCAAATCTCACCAATTGCAAAATTGTATTTTTGATAAAAATATTTAGTGGTACAAAATTCGAAATTCAAAATTCAAATATTGGGCTTGGATTAGGGGTGAGCGCTGAAACCAGAAAACCGAACCAAAGTTTTGGTTTCGGTGATTTTGGGGATCGGTTCGGTTTCGGTTATTTATATCGATTTCTAAGGTTCGGGTGTCGGTTTTGGTTACAGATTAATTTTTGTAGCTTGACAAGTTTTGTTTTCCCTCTTCTTTCACACTAAGCTCAACCGAAACCCTATTTCTTCACCGACCAAATTCGAGAAGTACCGCTGTATTAAAACTTCATTTCAGCAGTGACGAGTGAGCTAACAAACTTCAACCCAACACTGAGCTCCCTCCAAACGAACCTACCTTCATCTCTGGCACCGGTAGGCAACAGTCCAGTCTCATGTACATTAATATAATAGGAATATGGTAGCTTACTAACAAATATTCATTCTAGCTAATGTCATTCCTAATTGTTGAATTGTCCAATTTAATTGATTATCCGTGACATAAGCCACATTTATCTACACATTATGTACATACACATCAGTCAGCACACATATACATGATTTTTCCTTCATCACAATGGCAGGATATCAAGGTAGTAGATTGGTCGCAGTATGTGACTCCATTTTGGCCTGCTGTAATCCGCTCTGCATTATCATGGAAGAGAATCATCCCACTGCTTCGAAGTGGTATGCTTGCATTTCATCACATTCTCTACTTGTAATCTGCCTTTTTTCTTTGTTATTTATCAGTCTATGAAATGTGTGATTTTGAATTCATTCAGGATGGGAAAGCATAAAGGGACTGTTCAACATGCCATTGGCAAGTGAGGGATTCAAGAAGGAGGTCGTCAAATATGCCATCATTACTTGTAGAAAACCAGAGTGAATTACCAAAAGGATCTCTCTCTTCCTACCTGTGTGTTATGCTGGCTTCTTGCTTTTGGTGGATTAAAATGTTTTCATTTGATTAGGGATAGGTTTATAATTTCTATCTTTTTATTTTTGAATCTTGTCTTTAACTTACTGGAACTTTCTCTATGGTAATTTATGTCGAAGACATGTTGTACTCATGGATGTATGATTTCTTGGGTATCACTTCAGTTGTAACAAAGCACTAGGTTCGTTCTCTCAAATGATAGAAGCCTTTAAAATGAATGCCCAAACGGCCTTTACTTGGCTCTTACCACAGTTGGACCTTTTGTCTAACCACCTCTTCATCTTCATTCACGTCTAGACCTTAAACCCTAAAATTCATGTTAAAAATGCATTTGATTGGGTACATATCTTCATGCCCACTACTCTTTACCCACATTCTATCCGTCATGAATTGCACCCATACATCACCGTCTTGTAATGTGAGATTTGCAGCTGCTGTATACTGAGAGTAGAGTGTGAATAGATCAAATTTTGTGTGCCCAAAAAGACTTAAGCTCAGTTATGTATAAATATATTCCAAGGAATTGTAATATATCTGCTCACACCTTATCGTAAAAAGCTAATACTGCATTTGACATTCCTTATTTTAAGGACTTATTTCCTTTTTATAGTTAAAATGCTATAGCTGAGTTTTTAACTGTAAAATGGAGATAAGTCCTTAAAATAAGGAATGCCAAATGCAGCCTAAATCTTTTGTAAATGACTATTTCTGGTGGGGCAGCCTTCCGGTTTGTATTCAACAATTTATAGCTTCTTTCTTATAATATAGTGTTATTTTATCTATCACAAATAAAAAAGAGATAACATATACTATACATTACCTTCTACAATTGGGTGCTTGAAGCAGCCTGGCATTTTTATCTAAATGTAGGAAAATTTAGGAAAGAATATTATGTACAGTGGTTATACAAAATAAACAACATAATTATGAGAGTGTAGGAAAGAATATCAGGGTTCAGTTCATCGCAAAGTTGTCCAACTCCCAACTCAAGCCAGCCCTTATCAGTCATATTTTAATTGACAAATTTGGGTTTTAATATCAGTTTGGTCCGGGATACTCCTGTTGTTGTTTGTTTTGTATTCCTTGTATCAGAGTGTGATTTTTGTGTTTTGTTGTTTTCTCACATGATTTATGCCTACATAAAAAAATACCCACATGAATGAATTTGGATCAGCTACCAATACATCTGCTAGCATAAAAAATACCCACGTTCCTACGCAATCAGTCATTGCAGCCGTACTCCACCCTATATAATTGACTCTAAGGTATTTGGAAAGCGCATAAGTGCCATATAAGATAAAAGACTTTTTATGAAGAAATTAATAAAGTTTTATTGATTGACCAGATATGTTTTTTAAATAAATTGTAAAAGTAGTTTACCGGACAAAAAGTTCAATCTTTTTGGCCAAATTGTCCCTCCTTAAAACCCCCAAAGATTGTCTTTCTGTCCTATTGTAGGGGTGGCCATGAGCTGAGCTTTTGATGAGTTATTCGAGATTGGTTCGGCTCGGTTTAAACTGAGCTTCGAGTTAAGTTCAAGCCAGATATATAGGCTCATTTGCTAATCGCGCCGAGCTCAAGCTCAGTGAAGCTCAGCTCGTGAGGCTCGTGAGCCTAATCGAGCTTAGTATAATAAATAAATATTTTTTATTACATATATACATACAACATACATATACATATAAATATATATAATAAATATTTTTTATTATATATAATAATATTTTTACTTTTTATGTATAATAGTAATAATTTTTATATTTCTTAATTTTTTGTATATAAAATAAAAAATATTTTTATATTTATAATTTTATTTTTTAGAAAAAACTTGGCTTGCAATCAAACTCAAGTCGAGTAGAGCTCGAACTTGTGAGCTTTGAACCAAGTCGAGCTCGAGCTCAAGCCTTTAGCTCAAATCAAGCTTGAGCCTAACACAATTTCAATGAGCTAAGCTCAAATAGCCAAGTATTCAGCTCAGTTCGGCTCGAATCCACCCCTACGTATTTGATAACTACTTTGTAATGCATTAACAAGCCGCCTCAGACCATCTCTCTCTCTCTCTCTCTCTCCAAAGGATCCTTAGAAATAAACACATTTCTGTTTCTGGCTTCTGTACAGAGATCGTTTCCTAATATTGCAATTTCAGAGGTGATATTTTTTTTTTGTGCTTCTTCTTCCTCTTTTTCTTTGTTTTTTTTTTCTTGATTTTCTTTAATTATTTCCTTTGTTTCCTGCTTGGGTCATACAACGTGACATCGATTTCTTGGTTGCTGTTAGGGAATTAATATAAGGATTGGTTATGAGTTGTTATGATAAGGGTGATGTTGAATAGAGTTACATTAGGAGTTCTCAATAAGATAGAATTTGTTATGTTATGATAGAGTTTGAAATGGATTAAGATAGACTACATAGAGTCCTAGATGGAGTCTAAGAGTTTGAGTTTCTATAGGTTTGATGTCTGTTTTAATCTATAAATATGATGTAATTATCATATTCAATCAATGCATTCTTTCTAGCCTTGAATTCTAATTTGGTATCAGAGTCAAAAGTTCAACCTTGAGGTCTTTCAAATTGTTCTCGTGTTTCCGGCGGGTGGCTGACATCTTAGCCCCCCGTTGGCTGCCTTCTTGTTTAATTTTAGTTTTCCATTCATATTTCTTATTATAGCCAATTCTTGTTTAGTTTTGCTTTCACTTTTACTTTAATTATGTTTATCGCATTCACCCATCTTCCCAGTTTCCAGCCCATAACCATCACCCACTATTCGTTGTTATAAAATTGCATGTTGAAAATGAAGACTGGTGTTTCCTTCATCACACCATCGGAACTCAGAATCAGTTCTATTACAATCATATATCTGGCTTCATTCATCATGCCATCATTAAGAACCTACAGTATCACACTCGTTACTTTTATACATCGGATTAGGAAAATCGACCTGTCAGTTTTCTTTTACAACTCCTCCCAAACTGGAACCCATGTTCTCTACACCTTTGCATTATAGGTGACTTGGGCCAAACCTACGATTACTAGATGCTAGAGCATTACCTCTCTAACCCAAAAGTGTAAGCTGTACTCTTGGTAAGTGATCATTCTTATGCGGATACCCACTCAATGACAACAGGAGATGGGATCGTGGGCCCAATTTGTAGAGAAAAGCACTGCATATCAACCATGGATTTGAGTCGATTCGGCCCGTCTTCCTCCGAGTTGATATCCGGTTTGATGGTCAGACCCTGGCGATCCACCCAGTTCAATTGAGAATCCAGATTGCGTACCAAGGACGTGCGGACGTCATGCGGGTTCCCAAGCTCGCAGACGTCAAAACACGCGCTCAACTGGTTTCACCTCGAGAGGCGAGCAATCGGTTTCTACGAAAACCGTAGGATTGCATCAACCTGGACCATCTAAGATCGGTTATTGCAGCTACAAATAGGGGCCTTGGGGTCCCATTTTTGTCACCTTGCTTTAGAATTGTCGTGATTTGGAGCTTGCACTTTGGTCTCCAGGTCAGTGGTGTCCACTCTTGTTTCCGAGGTCGCTTTCTCTTCTCTTCGGGTAAGCTTTCTTCGCTCCATTTTGATTCCTTGTTCCAGTATGAGTAGTAGTAGTTTCTCCCTTAGCGATAGTGAGTCTAACCGAGCTGAGGAATCCTCCTCGGCTCATGACTATGAGTCTGGTCTAGCCAAAGTAACCTCCTCGGCTCAAGAACATGAGGTCGGTGTGCTAGAGGTGACCACCTCGACAAGCCCTATAGGCTCCAGTCCGACCGAAGATAACCCCTTAGTTTGGGAGCGTAAGTCATCTGGTAGGAAGGCGTCGTCCTCCGAAATGCCAAAAAAGATTTGACCTCCAAACGTGCCTGAGGTCCAGATAGGTTTGGTCCTTCAATTCTGTTGCCTGAAAGACTCCAGACTTTAATCCTCAAGTATAAACTTCCTGACTACCTTGGGTACTCTATCCCCTTGGAGGGATATCCTTGGCAACACGACCTTGACGAGTTCACAGTCTTTGAGAAACAACTCATTGCTAGGCTGTGCTTCCCTCTTCAGCCCTTCATTGTCGAGGTCCTCAAGTACTTCAACATTACCGTGGATCAATTGCACCCAAACTTGGTTCGAGCCATAGTAGGGACCATTTCTGTTTTCCATGACTTCGACATCCCATTGAGTCTAGATACCTTTAGTTCGCTTTGTGGTGTCAAGAAAAACTCTGCTGGCCTTGTTCAAGAGGATAAGTGTAGTTATTACATCTCCTACCGGCCTGGAAATAAAATCCTCCATGAGTACCCAAACAAGGTCCCCGCTTGGAAAAGGAGGTACTTCACCATACTGCTGAAGGGGGGTGACCTTTTCCGACGCATTGGCAGACCTACATTAAGGACCCCGAGGACAAGCTCAATGAGGAATAGCAAGAGGAGATGCACTTCTTGGTTGACCTCGAAATATCGGCAAAGGAGTACTTGGCCGAGAAGATGCTCATTGTAGCTGGGCTGAGTCCTCTAGGTAGGTTACCACCTTGGCATGCACATGCTTTATTTTCTCTTTTGATTACTTCAACTAATTTGGTGGCTAATCTCTGTAGGAACCATGTCTAACATTCCTTCCACCGAGCTCTTTGGGGACATGAAGAAAAGGAAAAAGAGGACCACATCCCGAAGTAATGCTCCCCATCAGGCCGCTAGTATGCCAACCACTGAGCCCACAACCACTAGCACCAGGGAAACTCCGGTCATCAACCTAGTCGAAGAAGACCACGAAAGGAGTCTGCCTCCCCCACCTGAAGAGGTCCGATCCCCCACCCGCCAGGTTTCTACTCTCGGAGTTGGCTACTCCAGCGAGGACCCCAAGGTGGTCCCAAGCATCATGAACCTTCAATCTAGCCTTCTAAAGAGTAGGGATACGGTCTTCCCACCGAGGTCCAAAAGTATATCGGGATGCCTGTCGAACAACTATTGGCCAAGGGCACGCCAACATCACTTTTGGAAGTTGTTGCATTTCTTGACGAGCTCGAGTGCATCCACTTTCATGGTGGGCCAATAATATCCTTGCCTTAGCGCTTTTTGGGCAAGCGCCTTGGCCCCCAAGTGTCCTCCGCAAAGGCTTTCGTGGATCTCATAGAGTACCCGGTCTGCTTCTGAAGGCTATAAGCAACGTAAGTAGGGGAGTGTGAAGGATCTCCTGTACAGTCGCCTGTCGATAAGAACGTACCGAGCTAACTGACGCTCTACCCTCTGAGCTGCATTGCGGCCTGCTAGTAGGGTCCCATGGAGTAGATAATCGACAAGTGGGTCAACCCAACTCAGTTCTGGTTGCAGCACAGGAGCAACCTCTTCTACCCCCCAAGAATGCTGGGTCGAGGCATGTCTTCTATATATATTGTCCTCATCGTGTTGTCACTTGTGCTTGCCAACTTTGATAGTGCGTCGGCCTCATCATACTCTGACCTCGGTACTTGTCGGATAAACCAGGAGAGGAAGGAGGGCAGAAGTTTCCTTTAGCCAGATAAGCCAGCATGATGGGTTCCCGAGCCTCGCACTTGTCGTTCACCTGGTTCATTACCAGTTGGGAGTCGCTCCATACTACAATGTACTTCACACTGATCCCCTTTTCAAGTTCAGCCCGGCTATCAGAGCCTCATACTCTGCCTCATTGTTCGATGCCTCGAATCTGAACCGAAGAGCGTACTTTAGCTTCACCTCGCTCGACCCGTACAGTATGAGTCCAACACCGCTTCCTCTCTGATTAGATGAGCTATCAATGTAGAGAATCCAGGACTCCTCATCTCAGGCCGGGCTTTCCCTGACTGGGACCGATGCCACACTAGTCAACGCCTCCGACGCGCTAATCGGCTTAGCCACCTCAGGGGCTGGTGTGTTGAACGTGCATTCTGCCATGAAATCTACCAAGACTTCAACTTTAATCACTAGGTGTGGCTCAAACTAGATGACGTACTCGCTCAAATCGATGGCCCACTTTGTCAATCTGCCTGACACCTCGGGCTTCTATAGGACATGCCTCAAGGGTTTGTTGGTAAGAATGACGATCATGTGGGCTTGGAAGTAAGGGCGTAGTTTCCAAGCTGCGATGACTAGTGTGTATGCCAACTTCTCGATATCGGGATATCTTGTCTTGGCTGCCTGCAAAACTTTGCTCACATAGTAGACGGGTCATTGGACCCAGTCTACTTCTCTGATTAGTACCGAGCTGACCACCTCGTCACTCGTAGAGAGGTACAGCTTCAGCTCGTCACCTTCTTCAGGTCATGTTAAAACCGGTGGTGTACTTAGGTATTTCTTCAGCTCGTCAAACACAAGCTGGCATTCTTCAGACCATTCAAAGTCCTCATTCTTTTTAATTGCCTTAAAAAAGGGGAGGCACCAACCCGCCAACTTAGACATAAACTGGTTCAGGGCGGCTACCCAGCCAATTAACCTTTGAACTTCCTTTATTTTTTGGGGCAGTCTCATGTTAAACTTCCTTGGAATTTGAAAAACGCAGTTTAAATCATCTATTAAAGAATTTGAAAACTAGGTCTTCACGACCATGTCATCAACATAACACTCAATTTTATTGCCAATCAATGGTTCAAAGACTTTGTTTACAAGACGTTGGAAGGTCGGTCCAGCATTTTTCAGTCAGAAGGGCATTACTTTATAACAGTACAACCCTAGCTCGGTTACAAAAGTTGTTTTTTCCTAGTCAGCTAGGTCCATCCTAATCTGGTTGTAGCCAGAGTATGCGTCCATGAAGCTCAGCATCTTGTGCCCCGAGCTCGCATCTACCAGGTGGTCTATTCTAGGAAGGAGGAAGTAGTCCTTTGGGCAGGCTCTGTTGAGCTCGGTGTAGTCGACACACATGCACCACTTTCCATTAGCCTTCTTCACCAGCACAAGGTTGGCAACCCAGATTGGGTATTAGAGCTTCTTAACGAAATCTACTGTGAGAAGCTTCCCAACCTTCTCATCAACTACCCTCCACCGCTCCGGGGCGAGGTTCCGTTTTCTTTGTTTAACTTATACGACTAAGGGATCCACATTAGGCTTATGAGTTATTATACTAGGGTCTATACCGGGCATTTCTGCCATAGACCAAACAAAAACATCTAAGTTGTTGAGTAGGAAACTTAGTAGTTGCGATCGAAGTGGTTCGCTTAGTAGAGCGCCGATTTGGAGGGTTTTCGTCGGCTCGACGTCAAAGACTGGCACCTAGACTATCTCATCCATTGGGGCAGCTCACTCCTCTATATGCTCGGGGGGTGGCTCTAGTTCGACGTCTTCCGCCAACTTCACCTTGCCCTTCAACGTAGCTACATAGCACTTACGTGACTTGAGCTGGTCGCCTCGTACTATCCCTACCCTATAGCTTGTCGGGAACTTCATGGACAAGTAATAGTTTGACACCACCGCACGTAGCGCATGCAAGATGGGCCGACCCAAGATAGCGTTATTGGGGGATGGAGTCACGACCACCAAGAACGTATGCTCAAAGCGCACTGAGTTGGGCCATGCTCCTACTGCAACTAGCACTATGAATTGACTGAGGGGCCTGACCACCTCACCGCTGAACCCGACTAAAGGCGTGTTTGCTAGCTTCAAATCGTTCTTCTTCAACTACAACTTATCAAATGCCTCTAGGAACAAGATGTTCACCGACCTCCCGGAGTCTACCAGTACCCATTTCACCTCAAAGTCATTAATTACAAGTTTAACGACGAGGGCATCATCTTGCGAATACTGGATCCCACACGCATTGTTCTCGGTGAAGTAGATGGGCTCCTCTCCCTAAGGTCGCTTCGGTGGGTTCTCATCTTCGTGCTCTAACTCCCGAATTGAGGTCTTCCTTGTCGCTGTGCTGCACCCCGCAATGATGGACCCACCGGTGATCATATTGATCACCTCGCGGATCGGCCTGTCCTCTGGTGGTGGTTGTTGCCGAGGTGGTTGCTGATCTTTCCTTCTGCTCGATTCTAGAGCTTCCCTTCTCTGGTTGGCCTACCGGTCCGTTGTCTCCCTATCCTCATGTTTGATGAACTTTTTCAAGTGCCCGTGGTGAATCAATTCTTCAATCTCGTCCCTGAGATTCTGACAACCTTCTGTGTTGTGCCCAATGTCACGGTGGAAGTGATAGTAGACATTCGGGTTTCTGGTTGACGGGTCTCCTTGCATCCTGGGTGGCCACTTAACGTAGCTAGTGTCTTTGATCGCCATCAGGATTTCACCTCGCTTTGCATTGAGGGGGGTATAGGTGGTCCTCTAGATTGGAGGGGTTCTAGATTGCCGACTTGACCTGGAACCCCGAGGTGGTGAGTTGCTTCTCTTGCGTGGGGACTTACTTCTCTTTGGCGACTTTCTCTTCCACCACCAATGTTTACTGCTACTGGTGCCTTCATCATCTCTTTTTTCTTATCTCCTTGTTGGAGCTCTGCCTTGGACCCGAGAGCCTCTTCTATTCGCATAAACTTGTCAACATCATCGAGGACTTTTCCATTGTCTTTGGTGGATCCACGCCGAGGTGCTAAAAAAATTCAACATGGTGAACTCCCTTCTGTGCTGCAGTGGGACGCATTGCTGGGTCGAGGTCAGGTATTTTCAAGCATTCTTCGTTGAACTACTTGATGTAGCTCCTGATCGATTCATTTTCTCTCTGGACCACGTTCAAAAGGCTTGCTGCAGATTTCAAACACTTCTTACTTGTGATGAAATGAGTAGTAAACAAGTTTGCAAACTGCTCCCAACTCTTGGTTGAACCCGATGCTAAACTCCTGTACCATAACCTGGCCAAGCCTCTGAACGTTGTGGAGAAAGATACACACATGATCGCTTCATCTACTCCAGCGAGCAACATCTGGGACTAGAAACCATCAACATAATCATTGGGGTCAAACTTCTTGTCGTAGGTCTCCAGTGTGGGCGTCTTGAATCCTTGTGGCCTTGGGGCTGAGAGAATTTCTGGTGCTAGGGGGGAGGGCCGACTCAACAGTACTAGAGTTGGTTGTGCAGCTACCGAGCTCACTTCCTCCCTCACCCTGCTCGGTGCCAATGGCGGGTTGCTCTTCGGTGGGTTGTTCCTAACTGATGTCTGGAGTGCTTTGTGACGACGTCACTTCTTTGCGGCCTCAATGTTGGTGCTGTTTACTTTGGTGTTATCTGGCACCTCAACTCTGGTGCGCTCATGTTCCTGAACATTATCGCGGGGCAGGACCTGGCTCTTGTTACCCGCATCTTCATGATCATGAACTGGTTGCTGGCTGCTCCGAGGGACAGAGGGGTCTCGGTGTGAGCCCTCACCTCTTGCCCCGAGCTGGCAATTATTGACCTGGGGATCATGGTTGTCACGTCGAGAATGTTGTTGTTGATCAGTCCTGGTGTGGTGACTGTTCTGGGGCCGATCCTTTTGGTTCTCCACCTGAGAAGGTGGAGGTGTGCGTTGACCTGCTGGTCGGTCCCGAGGTAGGGTCCGGTCCCGAGGAGGAGATGGGACCCAGGATGTCCTCGCGTCCCGAGGAGGAGATCAGTGCATGTTCTGCTGCTGATTCTAGCTTTGGTTCTGCGGAACGTTCTGGTTCTGCAGTGGTGGAAACTGCTGCTGATACTAGTGGTAGAAATAGTATTGTTGATATTGCTAGAATTGGTGGATCTGCTGCATCTGGAGCTACATGACCCGAAAACTTTGGACCAAGTCATTGAACTACTGATGCCCAACCCAGGAGGAACTACTGAGGGCTCTAGGATCGAAGTGGTGGTGTTCACCTGGGGTAACGGAGCGTGCAGCGGTTGGGTGTGGAACTATTGCTGGCTCTGTAATGTCAGAACCCCCAAGATAGTGAGGGGAATGGTGAAGTGGCCAATGCAGACTATGGGGAACTCTGGATTGATAGAGGTTTGTTCCTGCCCCCCAGAGACAGTCATCTCGACGCTCTTTCCGGTGTTGCTTGAGGATGCCATTGATAGTTTGCTAGTAGTAGAAAATAGGAACTTGACTTTTAGTCGCGTTTCCCATAGACGACGCCAATTGATGATGCACCATTTGATTGCTCCTAGCTAGAAGGTAGCTCGGACGTCGGTTGCTTGGCAGGCCAGTCGAACTGCAAGATAGATGAAATCAGAGAACCCGGGGTGGATAACCCGGCGTGGTTGCTCCGATGCTTAAGTAAGTACTTTGTGGATGTGAACTGGATGTAGTTAATGCGAACTAAAAACTATGAGTAAGAGCTAGAACGCATAATCGCGTGTACCTAGGTCTCAGGAGTTGATGTCCTTATATAGCTAGGCTGTCGTGGGTCTCACGAAACACTATCGAGATCTTCGGCCCAATCCGTAGGAGTCCATTCCACTCTAGAAGGTGGATAACATGCTAGCCAATAAGGCTATTAGATAGTGTATGCCCTTAGCTCCAATCAGTATGATGTACATTATGACATTTATTGTAAATGAATAAAGTACATATTTGATTCATGTTATTGTTGTATGTTTCTGTGTAATATCCTTAAACTGGACACATATGAGACTCGTGTTAGTTTAGAATCTTCATAGCCGTTGGATACTAATGTGCCGCCAAGTTGGTTGGGGTGGCTTGTCTCAGCTACCAGGGTGAGACCTGAGGTACATACAGTGTGGGTTTTCTTGAAACCCTAAACCGGACCAAATTCCAGTGTTGCCTTGAACCTTGAAGACAGATGGGCAAAACTGGAATGTTACACCTGACCCCTAGACTCGATTATGGTATTGCACTAGGTGTCGGATTGGGCTGTCTTTAATATGCCAATCAATGAGATCCTTAGCGGGGGTCAAAACCTGGGTATGTTGGGATAGTCTGAGAATTCATTTGAGTGGGTGATCATAGTGATAGGGTCAGCCCCTTTGTCGGACAAAGTGAATGATCAGTGAAATGCACTCTCTCTGATGGAAACCTAAACTGTCGGAAGCGGATTTCAAATGTGTTTGAAATTTGGTTTTGCAAAATATATTTATATAGAGATATACTTATATATTATGTTTTCACAAATTGTTTGCAAAAGGTTATAATTCTCGGGATCCATGTGAGTGAGTGCAACACTGTACCTTACGGTCGAGAGAGAGGTTCTCTCTTGTCGGGCAGTGTTTGATCATTATGTCTAAAAGGTTAAGTGTAAGATTGTTGAGGGTTGTAACTGATGAGCTAATCTTGCATCTGCCCACAGTCCTTGGGCCTTTATAAGATGGCTGAACCCAAGGACCATTTAGTGTAAATGTTGGGCCCGCTAAGAACCCATGGTGATGGACTCAGGGGTTCATTGTATTCAGTAGTTAATCGGTCATGCTTTGGAACAGAGGCTAGGCTAAACCCATGTGGCTGATGTGTAGATCAATGATAGGGTCCTACACTATACAAAGAGAGCCAAACTAGCCAGCATTAAAAGGAAGTGAGTCTAAAAGTTTAATGGGCCTAAAGCCCATTTCGAATTGGGTTAATTGGATTAATTAAATAGGGGCGAATCTGGGTATGGATCAACAGATAATAAGGATAAGAGGATAACTATTATCCACTTAAAGAGTCCAGATCCAAATAAAGATTTGGATCAGGGAAATCCTAATTTGATTAGGAAAAGCTGAATTTGATCTGTAGATAAGATAAGGGATTATCCTTATCTCTTAAAGAGTTCAGATCCAAATAAAGATTTGGATCAAGAAACTCCTAATCAGATTAGGGGATCATCTCTTTGATGCTATAAATAAAGAAGACAACTCAGTTTGATTGTTTCTGCCTTCACTTCCTCTTCTTCCTCCTCTTGTCCCCCTACCCTATTCGATGTCCATTTCTTGGAACTGATCAAGATTTGATCTTGATATTATTTATTGCTAGAAGAAACAATTTTGAACTTGTGCTCACTACCCCATTCGATTCTTGCTGAAGAATCAAAGGTTCTTGTTGAAGAACTACCTACTAATCCTACATCATCCTAAGTCGTGTCATCTTCAGTGGAGGGATGATTTGGTACACTCTTTGGGCGTGACCACCTGCGTTGGGAGGAGCAATTTTGTGTGTTCCATATCAGGTATACCTCTCCCTAATCTTGGTTTTAGATTTGGTCCAGTTTGGTTACAAGAACGAACCTTGAAAATGCAGTTTTCTAAATTGGGAATACGATTCCCGGATGGGAGTAAAGAAATTTTTTAAATTTCACCCAACCTTCATACAGGGTTCGGCCATCCATATGATGGATCTCCCATCCCTTCAAAGGCCTTTCGTGTCCCTCCGATTTGGGCAGGATGAGGATTAGGCCTACCGTTGCACGACGTGATCCCGAGGGGTTCGGAGACAGCTGGAAAGCTTCTAGAAATCTGCTACATGTCACTTTGGCAAGTTTGGTCATCCCAAGATACCTAGGCTTCGGTGTTATCCGAGGTGGCCGAGATACCCGAGGTGGCTCGACTTGCCGAAGTAGCCGAGGATGCTGAGTCACGTGTCTAGTCACCAGGTTGCATCCATGTGTCTGCTGCTTACTAGGTCGGGTCAAATCACCCCTCATCGAGGGTGATGTTGAATAGAATTACATTAGAAATTCTCAATAAGATAGAATTTGTTATGTTATGATAGAGTTTGAAATGGATTAAGATAGACTACATAGAGTCTTATATGGAATCTAAGAGTTTTAGTTTGAATAGATTTGGTATCTATTTTAATATATAAATATGATGTAATTATTATTTTCAATCAATACATTCTTTCTTGCCTTCCATGAATTCTAACTGTTGCCAACAAAAATCTCAAATTTCTGTTTTCATTTATGGTGCTGAATATCGTTACAAGTAATAGCTTTTCTTGAGTGACTTTTATCTAACTTTGTTCTTATGTTGGAATCCTCCATCTAGATTAACACATGTAAATTTGTTGAATTATCCATCTATATTGGTGATGGGCGGCCTGTTCTATGTGATCATCACAAGGTTCCCATTAGTAAAAGGGGTTTTTATAGTTCAGTCCACTTAAAAAATCTGACCACCGTACAGGTCAGATGAATCCTGCCCGTCGATTGATGCTAAATTTATGGGCAGGATGCAAGCAATATCTGAATTTGAATCTGATTAGAAAATTTGATATTCGAATTTAAATCCGGTTAATATTTAAATATTCAATTCGATTAATTAATTAATTTAGATAATTAATAAATATATAAAATAAATATTTTATTGATATAAAGTATATAAATATATAAATTATTTATATAACTTAATTATTATATAAAATATTTTATATATTATATATAAGAATTAAATAATCGGTCAAATTCAGATATTTATGTAATCGAGTCAGGTCATATCTAAATTCGAATCCGATTAACTATTTGATAAGAATAGGATATTCGAATTTGACCGATTAGATATTCGAATTATCCGAATTCGATTCAATTTTGTCGAATATCAAATTTGAAATCGGATTTTCGAATACCGTTGACACCCCTACTTATCCCTAGATAAAATTATGGAAAAATTCCAGATTAGTATCATGTACTCTGGGTCTAGTGCCACTTTTGTCCCCAAATTTTAAAACATGGCAATTTAGTACTCGAACTTCTAAAACATGACAATCTAATACCTGCCATTAACTAGCCCATTAACCAACTGTTAAGTGCCATTTGAAAAGACACAAATATCCTTCAAGTGTCATCTAATTCTCTTTATCAATCATTCAAACATTGACAAAAAATGAACAGTCCCAAATCTTTACCTCTTCTTTTTAAAAAAGTTGAAATCACTAGATTGCCACTAAGACATAATTCTAACTTTTTTGAATAGAAAAGATAAGAATTTAAATATATTCATTATTAAGATATAAATGATTGATAAACAAAATTAGATGATACTCAAAGAATATTTATATCTTTTCAAATATCACTTAACGATTAATTAACAGGTTGGTTAATGACAAATATTCGATTGATACATTTTTAAGGTTCGAATAATAAATTATCGTATGGAGACCAAAGTGGCACTAGGCCCGGTTCGGTAATTTCTTTAAAATTATTTATTTCAAGGCTACTTTGTCTTTCTCATAGCCCACACCACTTGGGCCAACGGGCAGACCAGCCCTTGAAAATTGGAAGGGCCAAGGGGCACTTTCCGCAGTTGAGATCAGTTTGCATGTGCATATATACCTACATATGCAGAGCTACCGTGGCATAATGTCATAAATGCCATTTATTACAGATTAGTACGGATTAATACGATAGACAGGTCGAAATGCCCGGGCAAAGTCCCACAGACTTTACGATTGATATATTTTGAAAATTCCAATACTGAATTATCGATTCGGAAATTTTTCCTAAAATTATTTATTTCAAGGTTACTTTATTTTCTCATAGCCCACAGGCCCACACCACTTGGGCCAACGGGCAGACCAGTCCTGGAAGGGCCGACACCCGAGGGGCACTTTCCGCAGTTGAGATCAGTTTGCATGTGCATATGGGACCTACGTATGCAGATTGCAGAGCTACCGTGACGTAATGTCATAAAATTGGTTAATATTACGATTAGTACGGTAGACGGGTCGAAATGCCCGGGCAATGACCCACAGACTACGATATCGGATCTAAAGTTCGTCCGAACCAGATACCCACTTACCGATCACATCCAGAACCCGGAACCCCTATCAATAATCATGATTCCTGAATTCTGAAGAACGGATAGCATTAGCTGGTTTAGGTATGTACTATAAGTCTATAATCCTAGTCCCTACTTTTCAAGAACCCGAGATCCATTGCACACGATCCATCCAAATGCATTACACATTCGCACTTGCACCGTCATCGTAAATTTAGCACTGATATCAGGTAAAGCTGCAAGTTAAGTCGGGTTAGGTTGGGTTGAGACAAATCCTAATCTAACCCTAAGTTTTAAACCTTCAACTTTAATCATAACTTTAACTAAATTCTTTCAACCATAACCTAACCCAATCTAATTTGAAGTCAATTTTGGGTTGAGTTGGGCTCCGGTTGGACCCAATCCAACTTTCTTCCCATTTCTTAAAACTTCATAAAATTTCTTGATTTTAGATCTTAACTCAACTTTCACTACATATTTTAATCATATGTTTCACTAATATTTGTTTGTTGACGTTTTTTTGTTCTTTTTGATATAAAATTAAGAAAAACAAGTGTTAGAAATGTCTATAATTTATTATGAATTATGACTTATCATAAATTTTTCCTGGGCAACAAACAATATAGAGGAGATGAAGAATAAAATTTTCAAAAAACATAAAATAATGTTATTAAGGTTTTAGTCTTTCTAATTAGGATTAAGTGAAATGATTACCTTAAAAGAAATACATGATAATATGTGGTAGGGGCTATATAAATATCATGCATCTAAACAAATCAATATTATATATTAAGTATAACATATATTTATATATGACATCTACAATAGAGTGGGATTCGAGTTAGATTGAGTTGTCTAAAGGGTCAATCCTAACCCAATCTGAAATAAAATTGGGTTTATGAATTTCAACCCTAACCCAAATGATGATGCACAATCTGGCCGGTCTTAGCTGTCGATGATCTTGCCTCTGAACTGAGTAACAGGGACCTGAAACGGAAGGAGAAGAGAAGCTCCGGGGAGAACCCGGCGTAAGGGCTCCGAAGCTCAAGTTAGAATCCTTCAAAGGCAAGAATAACCAGATAGCGCGAAAGTTAGCATACATCGTTCCTGGGGGGT
>NW_010729501.1:109725-120463 GCF_000365185.1 Nelumbo nucifera | reverse complement strand
TCCTTTAACTCAAAAGCATTAATGAACTCATTGAACTTCCTCATGCTGGTAGTGCTCCTTTGTCTCACCTTATTGCTCTCTTCAATGAACCTTATCACATTGAAATCCCCTCCCACACACCACGGCCCCTCTCACAGACCTCTAATATCTCCCAGTTACTCCCAAAGCTCCTTCCTTTGTTTGTAATCATTGGGACCATAAACATTGGTAAGGACCCACTCAAATCCATCTGACACCTGCTTAAATTTGACAGAAATTCAGAACCTTTCCACTAATTCTTCCACTCCCTCCACTACTTCATCATTCCACAAAGTAATTAACCCTCTAGATGAACCCCAGGAGGGGCTCATAACCCACCTCAGTCCATTCACTCTCCACACACTTCTAGCCCACCTTTTGTCAAAAGTCATAAGTTTAGATTCCTGAGCATTCTCTTTGTTTTCTTTCAACAAAATAATTCTTACTAGTCAAAAAAACCTTATATAAATACAATTTTACATTTTCATGTGAACCTTTTATTCCATTGGGGGCTTTGTCATTTTGCATTTTTATCTCTAGTGCAATATAGGCACAATTGCTTCTAAAAATGTAATATTTTTGTATAGATCCCTTCACCTAAATGGTAGAGCTCATTACCTTAGTTAATGCACATCTGTATGATCTACAGTTGGAAAAATTTAAGACATGCTACACTGAGGTCTTGAGCCCAAATTGGGTTCAGCATCAGTTCTTGCAGTGTTTTGTCAACCTTTCTAGTGAATGCACTATTAAATGAAGAGGTGAACGGAAACTTTATTTTGAGGACCCGCTATTGAGGGATAGTCTGAGCTGTATTCTAGACATACACGTGTCTGGTTATGGTTCCAGCTGTTAGGCAGAGCTTTCTGGTTTCTGTCTTTCCTTCATGGTGTACTCTGAGCTTTTTCTCTATTTACAGTAAAGTGTTAGGTTTTGTTACTGATGAATGTAGTTCTTCCTGATGTCTGTTATAAAATTGGGGCAGTCATTACTCATTAGTAACTTGAGCATCCAATGTTTTCTAGGGTAACGGTGATGATGATGAGAAGAGATACTTGATTGGGGATCCTAGAATATCAAAGAAGGGACGGAAGCGTTCCAGAAGAGAAGCTATTGTGGGTCCTGCAGTGGATAAGGATGTGGCTCATGAAGCTGTTGGATTGAAACCTGCTACCTTGGTTCCAAAAGAGATTCCAGTGATAAAAAAGAAAAAGCCTGTGCTTCAGGTTGCATCACTGTCACACTTGAAAGAGATAATTAGATAATAAGATGCACTTTCTTTTTCTTTTTCCTTCTTTTCTAATATGTATTTTTTGTTCTTTTATTGGTTGCAGATCAAAATTGCTCCCAAACCAGTACATAATGAACTAAAACAATATGATAACTGCACGAAAGAATCAGTGGCACTAGACAAAGGGTGCTTGGAACTTAAACCGTATGCTAGTCCAGAAGAAATAGAGAGTGGAAAGTTGCCACCGGAGGAAATCTTATCACTTCCAATGTTTAAGGTATCATACATATCCAAATCCATGAAATGCTTAAATTAGCTATATATTTTCTTCCTCAAATAACCATATTCTTCCTACGAATTGAATACTTCAAAACTCACCATCAAGCTTGCGCCATGTCATGGCGCAACTTAGCCTTTCCAAAGTCCTGTGACACTTGTCTCAACAAGCAAGTCATTTTTTTCGGTAAATAACATGCAATTCATTCTTCTCTAACCTAATATCACTATGCTTGATAGGCTTAAATGTCAAAAAACACTATGGCACACAAACCCACCAAGGCACTTTGCTCACAAGGGAATCTTGCATTGCACCCTAAAGAGTTTCATAAAGGCATACAATTCTTTGATGCTTACAAATGAGGTGGGTCCCCCCTCTCTATGGGACTCTCCACCTCCTTAAGGAACAAATATGGACAACATGTTTCGCCTTGTTACTACAACCACATGTCACACCTCTAGCAGAAAATTCTAGAGACTATTCTAGAAACTTACATGTAAGACATAGAAGACTCTAGATAATGCCTAGGCATTTCTAGGCCATTCTAGACAAAGAAGACTACACAACTCTAGATTCTTCAAGGTGCATGGAGAACAATCCAGGAGACTCTAGAAGGTTCTGGCCTTGGCCCGAAAAATCTAGACACATCCATAAACCTCTAGCCATGGGCTCCTTTGCTCCCCAGCTCAAGCGGGGTATAACACCCCCTCCCCCCAAAATGATTTTGCAATGCCCTTGTTGCAGTCTTGGCAAAATTGGTGTATGAGTTGCTGGTGTCCCGCCAATGGCTTTGCCTATACCCATGTTGCTTGAGATTTTGATAGATCTCTCCTTTCCAAGTCTTCCTTTCCTTAAGAATGTCCTTGGGCTTCCATTGTTGCCATGTCCTTTAGCGTTGCTGCCTTTTGTCCCGTGTCAAGCTCCATGCCTTGGCCTTGGCCCCTGCTTCGATCATGCTTGCTTCTCTACCACTTCTTGGCCTTTGGACATGCCTCCTCTCCTTGCCCTATGTTCAGACGTAGGGATGTCCCTTGGGTAGTGTAGTTCCTTCCACCATTTGGGACCATGCACAGAGCTCCTTTCTCCATGATGCATAGTAACTTAGACATATGGCATTGGCATTTCCCACACTGTGCCACTGAACTCCATGCCAAAGAAGACTTGGTAGTCATCCACTGGCTCTGTCAAGAAGTCCATGTTCCCTTGCCATATGTTGAATTGCATGCCCACACTTTGTGCTTTGCTAATGATCTCTCTAGCTTTAGAGTTTATTGCCTTCATCCAACCTACCTGCTTGGTCACCTTCAAGTGCAGCTGCCTTGCCTTGCTTTATGCCTCTTATTTTGATCATGACATGTGTCCTCTGGCCATTTATGTTGGCCTCCACGAACATAAGGCCTACCATTGGCTTAGGTGGCTCCTTTTGCCAATTTATGGTGCTAAGGAGCTAGTTAAATAGTTAAATCTTATTTTAGCCTCCTCCTAGCCAGTCTCATGTTCTTTCAATTGGACTGCTAATGCACTAAAGGGCCTTCCTTTGTGGACATTCCTTGGTTTAGTGGTCCCTTCACATAAGAAGCACTTCCCTTTAGTCTCGGCCTTGTCCTTGTTGTTACTTTGGCTTGACCTTGGCATGGGTAACCTTGCTCTTATGGCATGTGAATTGGCTTCAGATACATCCATAAACCTCTAGGCTCTAGCCATATGTTCCTTTGCTTCTCAGCTCAGGCAGGGCATGGCAACCAGTTAGCTTGTTTGGAAAGAAATAATATAGGCTGCAACATAATGAATTGGTACATCTACTTATAAATGAATTACATCTAAAGTCTAAAGCTAAGATGTCTTTGACATAAAGGAAAATATCTGCTGAGTGACTATCATTTAAGTTCTCTGCTTTGAATTTGTGCAGAACTACACAGCTGGGAATCCTGCTAATGTGTTGTACATCAAAAACTTGGCAAAAGATGTGGTTCCTGATGACTTCTACTTCATATTTGGTAAGTGGTTGATGGAATTGTTATTGCAAGTTAACTTTAGAATTGGTGGTATTGTATCTTTTCTTTTTCCTTCTTTCTTTTGGGTTTTTGGGTGGGGTGTTAAGGGGAGATAAAAACAAAAACGTTATTAGAAAATTAGGAAGAGAAAAATATGTAGAAGAGGTTGGGTTGAGGATTTTCCTTTCTTTTTTGTTTTTCTGTGGGTAGGTGAGGTGGGGGGATCCTAGTGGGGCCTATACAAGAGGCTTGGATGCATGAAAGATTCTCTTTTTGACCAATAACAAAAAGAACATATGTTGAAAAGAAGACTACAGAAATGCCTAGAAAACAGGAAAATAAAAAAGAAGAAAGGAAGGAAGAAAAAAGTAGATGGATTTGGAGTTCCTTGAAGTCTTTCTTTGGTAATTTTGCTAGGTGTAAGGAGATTTGATTTTTAAGATTGGACCTCTCTTAAGAAAAAAGGATGACATCTTTTTTGTTTATTTAAAGATGGGCAATCTCGGCAATCCAAGAAATCATGCATGTGACGAAAAATTTTTCCAGACTGAAGCTTGGTCTTTTCGGAACAGGCCCTACAAGGAGTTATAAACGGGTTTATAGGAGAAAAGGTGTGAAAGGTATTGGGTCAGTTAGAATTGATCATAAGGGGTCAATGATGTAGGCTCAATCATCAGGTTCCCACTTGGGGGAGAAACAACAAGAAGACAAGGTGAGTGTCGATGGTCCTGATATTGATGAGAATTTGTCGTCACAAACTGGCGACGATAAGGATGATGCTTCTGGCTGCGTGCCTCTCCAGAAATTAGTGGAAAGAGAGGTCACAGTTGGTAAAAGTCTGGGCTTATTTTTTTGGGGTGGTGAGGAGTTTGCTAGAAGGGTCTTTGAGGAGTTTGAGAGGAGGGAAAGGGATGAGGATGATTCAGGGCAGGAAGATCCACTCGTGGATGAAGATTGAGACTTTGTCTGTTTCACAAGCCAAGGATTTGTTGGATCAGTTGTCTAGCTGGTGGTTCCTTGGTTCAAGGGGTTTCTCCGGCTGAGTTTGGTTTTTTGAATCTTTAGGTCTTTCATCTGTGTGGTTTTGGGTTTTGTTATGGAATGTTGTTGTCTCTATTGGGGTCCTCTGGCTATGTGTCTCTTTCGGGTGATACCTTATCACCTTTCTATTGTATTTCTTTTTCTTTTTTAATGAATTTCTCTTTATTCTTAAAATATTACCTGGAGCCTTAAATTGAGCTAGAAACCCCATAAAACACATTGGAGATGCCTTATATCACCTAATTCTCAAAGCTGAGGCTTAATGACTTTTAATTCATGTAGCAAATAAAGAGCCTCAGTCATATTTTATTCACACTCTCCCAGGGGACCCAAGAATGCTAACACCATTATAGTGCTTTTCATTTCTTTATTGTTTTTCCCCATATTTATAGGAAGGAAAAAAATCAAAACAAAAGCACTGCAGATTAAATATTTTAATCAGATATCTTCAAACCTTGCATATCATTTTATAAATCCTTTATGCTAATTAAGTTTCAATTGTTGCCCGCTTCTTTTTTATCCTTGTGTTATTATATCGGACTTATATTTACTTTATCATCTCTTGTGCGCTGCAGGATCATTTTTTGGTAGTGTAGAAGCAGCTAAACTGGGTCTGAATATTAAGTTAATGCAGGTGAGATCTACAGATTGCTGTTGCTTGTTGGGATGAAGATTGTTCATTTTATTTCTTGATTTTTAAAATTTGGTTTTATGCTTTAAAATTCATGTATCATTATTTGAGTTAAATTGGATACAAGTTTTATAATATAAAGCGGCAAACAAGGAGAGGAATAAGGAGAAAAAAAGAATATGGAAAGACATTTTAGAGGGAAGTGTACATTTTATTCTTAGCTCTTTCATTCATCTTTCTATTATTTTGGGAATCTTAGGCCCTATTTGGTATGCATCTGGAGAAACATTTCCTGGGATTAGAATGACATTTGGATGGCAATGCTATAGGGAGGGAGTCATAAAGTTAAACTTTGATGGCAATGCTATACGGAACCCGGGTGATATATCTCTTCCACTTTGGGAGGGACTCATAAAGTTAAGCTTTGATGGCAATGCTATAGGGAACCTCGTTTTGAAAAAGGGAAATGATGGAAAGAATGGAGAATGAAGGCTTGTGACCGGCCAGGAAGTGGAGAAGAGTCTTTACAGTAGAAAGGAAAGAACCCCTGTTGGAAGAGATTGTCTACCAGAAGGAGTTTACGACAAAGATAAGTGAAAGAAGGAGAGGAACAATATTGCTAGTGGGTGAAGCTGTGTCCTCGTTTCAGAGCTTCCTAGATGGAGCAGTGCATGTAAGCTGGTGCAAAACATGGAATAGCTCCTTTAGTTAGTTAAGGAGGGAATACCTTGCTGAGAGAAGAAGAAACTCCAAAGCCTGGTTTATTACATTGGAAGAAAAATTCGAAAAAGGGGAAAAACAAATGATCATCATACCCAAAGGCAACAAGCTGCAAAGTTGGACCATGATTGAAAATGGGATACACCAGAGACTCGTTAAGAGAGAGACTGAGGCGGTAAAGATACAAGAAGAAAAAGTGGTTGGAGAACTAGTAAAGGAGGAAATGACGGAAAGAAGGAAGGAATTGGAAAGKCTGGGTTTAGAAGAAACTGATGAAAACCAATCAAGATTCAGTGGCAGTGTCTCTCACAGCACCAGAACCAAAGATTTCATTGGTCGGGGAGAATGGAATTTCGGAGCAGAGGTTAATCCTTTCTGCAAAGAAAGAGGTAAAAGGCTGCAAAGTTGGACCATGATTGCAAATGAGAAACACCAGAGACTCGTTAAGAGAGAGACTGAGGCGGTAAAGGTACAAGAAGAAAAAGTGGTTGGAGAACTAGTAAAGGAGGAAATGACGGAAAGAAGGAAGTTATTGGAAAGGCTGGGTTTAGAAGAAATTGATGAAAACCAATCAAGATTCAGTGGCAGTGTCTCTCACAGCACCAGAACCAAAGATTTCATTGGTCGGGGAGAATGGAATTTGGGAGCAGAGANCAATCAAGATTCAGTGGCAGTGTCTCTCACAGCACCAGAACCAAAGATTTCATTGGTCGGGGAGAATGGAATTTGGGAGCAGAGATTAATCCTTTTTGCAAAGAAAGAGGTAAAAGGCTGGAAAGGATTATTAGAGGAGGTGACGTCTAAACTTGGGATTCATCGAACAGTCATACTAATCCCATTCAACAACAAAAAAACTGTAATGGAGGGGGGGGGAATGGTGGACTTCACCACTATAGACACAAAAGAGGGTACCATTAACAATTGAGAACTGGTGTCAATTGGCTAATATAGTAACAACTGGTGATGGGAGCTTCAAGTTGAAGATACTGGGTTTGCCATTTAACTTATGGTAAAAAACCTTGAAAAAATAGCGATGACTAGGGTGGAGTTCTCATATCTTTCAAGACATTAGATCTAAGAGCCATGAACATAAAGACTGTTGGTGTGAAGCCTAAAGCTGTGCCAAGAACTCTCAATCTATGTGCTGAAGGTTACTAGTACAAGGTCTAGGTCGCCTCAGAAGTGGAAGCGTCGTTCTGGTGCTGGAGATCGAAGCTTGAAGACAATGATGATGTGGTCAGGTGGGTAACACTTGGTGGAGAACAGGAAAAGAAAGGTGGACACATACGCAGACTTGTGGAGGAAGATTTATCTAGAGAGAAGGAATTGCCTTCTTTGGAAGTTGAATGGTCAAGTCCCCAAAGTTGAATTTTTAAGTAAAAGAATTCAATTTTTTTTTTTTTGAAATTGAAAGTAAGTTTATCGTCGGTCCCTCTTTCACTTAAATGGTTAGAAGGGCGACTCGGTCGGATCAGGGTCGAGGTCCACCTAGAGTTGTGAAAGAAAATCAAGTAACCCTCTTTGACCCAACTGTTCTATTTGTGGTTCAAACAGGGTCGAACCTAAAGGAGGGCCCCTTTGCTACAGTCGACTCATGTGACACTTTAAGTGGTCAAATGAGTCGGGTCTCATTGGGTGTGGCAAGAGACCATAGTGGTGATCTATCATTTTCTTCACAGGAACTGCAGTTATGTGAAGTTCAAAACAGGCCAAGTAAATGGAGCTCTCTGAAACAAAATTTCTAGTGGGTTCCAGTTGCTAAATCCAAAGTAGGGGACCAGGGAAGAGTGGGAGAAGATCGCCCAAATCCAAGATATTCTACGGTTAGGAAAGAGGAGATTGAAGAGGAAGACGATGTCTGGGTAAATTGCGGTTCCTCAGATGATGATTTTGAACCAAGGTGAGAGACAGAGAGCGGTAGCTTGGGGGAAGATACAGAGGAAAAAGAGGAAGTGGAAGGCACGTTTAATGCAGCCATTCTTTTTTTGAGGAATAGGAAGTTATTACCTCTGCTCTAAGATCTTTTGATGATGGTGGAATGCTAAACGAAGTCGAGTGCATTTTGGATGATAAGGGGGAAAGCTGAACACTGAGAGAAGGAGAGGGAAAATGAGAGTAAGGAAAGTGGGAGTAAAGTAGCTGGAGAGGGGGTGGAGTCTAGAAAGATGAGTGAGGGGTTCACAGAGGAGGAAAAAGAGAAGTTTGAAAAAGAAGGAAAAATAAGAACCGTTGGCTGAATTTGTAGGAAAGTTAGGTTGTAAAATAAAAAACCCAAATGAGCTAAAAGTGTACTTGAAGAATAAAAAAGAGGAAGGGAAGATGAGAAAAGGAAAGTTAAGTGAAGCCGAGAGGTTGAAGTTGGATCTGGAAGGGGATAATGAATTTAATGAAAGAAAGGGCAGGGGAAGGAAAGGAGGAAGATAGGAGTAGAAGGATCAGGGGGCAGGGGGCTGATTAAGAAGGAAAAATGAAGATTGTGAGCTGGAATTTGAGAGGCATGGGGAATGTAAGAAAGAGAGTGTTAATAAAGGAGGTCCTAGTTAAAGAAAACCCAGATATACTACTAATTCAGGAGTCTAAGCTCATGACATTTGACAATAGGTGGGCTAGAAGTGTGTGGAGAGAAAATGGTGTTACCTGGGCAATGAGCCCCTCTTGGGGATCCTCTGGAGGGATAGTAACATTGTAGGAGTCGAAGAATTAGTTGGAAGATATTCAGTTTCTGTCAAATTCAAATAGGTGGCTGATAGGTTTGGTTGGGTCTTAACTAATGTTTATGGCCCTAATGGTTACAGGCAGAGGAATGAGTTATGGGAAGAACTAGGAGATATTAGAGGGCTGTGGGAAGGTCCTTGGTGTATAGGAGGGTACTTTAATGTAATTAGATTCAGTGAGGAGTGTAACAATGTGCGGCAAAGAAATACCACAAGTATGAGGAAATTCAATGAGTTTATCCATATGTTTAAGCTCAAGGAACTGAATCTTTTACATAACAGTTTCACCTGGTCTAATCTCCATGCTGAACCAATTTGTTCAAAATTAGACAGATTTCTTTTCACTGCTGACTGAGAAGAACATTAGGGAGACTTGGTGTCAAGGACATTACCCAAAGTCACCTCTGATCATTGGCCAATATTGATAAGTAAGTTTGAGCCTGGAAATAGAGGACCTACCCCTTTCAGATTTGAGAATATGTGGCTGTACCACCCGGGTTTTACGGAGAAAGTAGAGTGGTGGTTAGAAAGTAACCCAAGGGTCAATTGGGAAGGCATGGAATTCTGTTGGAAGTTAAAAGAGTTGAAAGATAAAATCAAGGAATGGAATATTCTTCATTTTGGGAGGTTAGAAGAAAGAAAACAACAGATGGTTAACCAGATTGAGGAGCTAGATGCAAAATAAGAACTAGGTTCTTTTGGGGAAAGGGACAAAGAGTTAAGGTGGGAGTCGAGGAAAAATTTGGAGGATATCTTTTTTAAAGAATAAATCAGCTGGAGGCAAAAGTCTAGACATAAGTGGGTAAAGGCAAGAGACAGGAATACAAAATTTTTTCATGCTATAGCTAATGGCAGGAGGAAGAAGAATCTCATTTCTAAGCTTGTGATTGATGGTATAACCTTAACCCAGCAGAATGAGATGAAGGGGCTTTTGTGGACCACTTCAAATCTATCTTTAGAAGGTCTCTGATTAGCAGGTTATGGATTGGCCTAGGCTCCCTGAAGAGTTGAGGGTGTGGTTGAAAAGAAGATTTGAGTTGGAAGAAATAAGGGTTGCTATCTTCTCTATGGATAGATCTAAAGCCCCTGGTCTTGATGGTTTTACGTGGCTTTTTACCAAGACTGCTGGGAGATACTTAAGGATGATATTCAAGGAGTGTTCTCTGAATTTTTTGGAGGGGTGATTAATCCAGGTCTGAATTCTACCTTCCTTCGATCCCGAAAAAGGTAGGAGCTTGTCACCCCAAAGAGTTCAGGTCCATCAGTTTGGGCAGACCGAAGTTGTCAACAAATGCATCGAGACATATTTATGATGCTTTGTGGGGGACATACCTAAACAATGGATACAGTGGTTGCCTTGGGTAGAGTTTTGGTACAACTCCTCATTCCATGTCTCAGCTGGTATGACACCATTTAAAGTATTATACGGAAGAGACTCACCATCAGTTCTACCCTATGAAAAGGGGTTGTCAGCTAATGCAACGGTTGATGAGTGTCTTTCATCTCGAGATGAAATCATTTGTGAACTGAAGGTTCACTTGACACATGCTCAAGAACTGATGAAGCGCTATTATGATGCAAAACACAGGCCTGTTGAGTTCCGGGAAGGTGAGTTTGCCTACCTAAAACTCAAACCATATAGGCAGACATCAATGGCCTCCCACCCCTACAACAAGCTTGCCCTTAGGTTCTATGGACCGTTCAAAATTCTACAATGCATAGGATCACTAGCCTACAAGCTAGAACTGCCAGTAGACTCCAAAGTACACCCAGTTTTCCATGTCTCCATCCTCAAAAAACCACATGTGCAACATTATCGAAATTCACAGAAGAAGGGTGGCTACAGCTATGACCCAAGGACATCTTGAAATATAGATGGGTCATGGGCGAAACATGATCAAGCCTTTATTAAAGAGGCATTAGCCTGCTGGGAATAGGGCTGTCAGTTGGACTGGATTTGGTCCAATCCGATCCAGTCCAATATTGGTCCATTTACAAATGGACCGGACCAAATCCAGTCCAAACCCCATACAAACTGGATCCAACCCAGTCCAATTGAAATGCAAATGGACCGGATTGGGAATAGGACCAAATCTGGTCCAAACCCCATAC
>NW_010729501.1:64385-88439 GCF_000365185.1 Nelumbo nucifera | reverse complement strand
TTGTAGGAATTTGATTAGTCTTCTTTCCTAACATAGAATTTGTAACTTGTATATATACATACGAGATTGATGAATAATATAACAAATTCTTCTTCCTGGATGGGCGGTGAGTAAAAAAAAAAAAACTGCTCCAAGGAGGTGACCCGAAATACCCAAAAGTTTTTTCATATGCCCATCTTTGGACACGTGTAAGCCCTCTTTACTAGACACATTCTGGTTTAGGCCTACAACTGGTCATGACACTAAAATTGATGCCATCATAAATTTTCTGCCTCCCTCATTCAATCAGTTCATCATGAACTACAACATGAACAAGCTAAATGTTAGCCTTTAGGAACTCAGCAATATGTTGTAGAGGGCTGAAGAACTGATAAAGAAGGATAAATCGATAGCCATGCTTGTTGAATGTGGCAATTCGGGTAAGAAAAAGCGGAAGGAAAAAAGGAAGCCTCAGAAGAAGGATAGCAAGCCTAAAAAGCAAAAGAAGGACAAGACATCGGGTGCCTATCACTTTTGCAAACAAACCGGCCACTGGAAGAGGAATTGTCCTCAGTACTTGGAGACCAAGAAACAAGGTAATTTCGAATCTTTTGTCATAGAGACCAATTTGTTGGTCACTTTTGCTTCCTGGTGTATTGACTCCGGGGCTTCGTCTCATGCATGCAACACATTGCAGGGGTTCAAGACAAGCAGAAGGCTGAGTGACGAAGAAGTTGCGATCTATTTGGGGACTTCTGCAACTGTTGCAGCTACGGCCATAGGAACTGTAGAATTGGTTTTCAGGGAAGGAATAATTGTACTAAAAGATTGTCTTTATGTACCAACACTTAGAAGAAATTTAATTTCTGTTTCAAAATTGTGCATGGATGGTTATTCTATATTGTTCAGTAATGTGATTACTGTCAAACGGAATAACAAATTCCTCACTTATGGAAAATTTGAGATTGGTCTCTATGTTCTCCATCATTCTCTAAAAACAAACATAACCGAAACTACATCGGAAATAATCCCCAAGAAGAGAACACGTGAAACAGTTAATCCCACGTGCTTGTGGCATTACCGACTTGGTTACATTAACATAGATCGTATCACAAGGTTGGTAAAGGATGGTCCTTTGGATTTTCTAACTGTAGAAGATCTTCCAACCTGTGAACCTTGCCTTTAGGGTAAGATGACGAAACGACCATTTACAAGTAAGCTTGAAAGATCTACAAGCACGTTTGACTTGATACATACTGATGTATGTGGTCCCCTAAATGTTAGGACACGTAACCAATGCGTTTATTTTATAACATTTACTGATGATGATTCACGGTATGATTATGTGTACCTAATGAGACATAAGTCTGAATCCTTTGAAATGTTCAAAGAGTTTAGGCAAGAGGTCGAGAAACAGTTGGGGAGACAGATCAAAGCCCTTCGATCAGATCGAGGAGGTGAATATCTCTCCGACGAATTCAGGGACTACTTAAGGGACAATGGGATTGTTTCACAGTTAGCTCCTCCTGCTACACCACAATTAAATGGTGTGTCAGAGAAGAGGAACCGAACTTTATTGGACATGGTCCGATCATTTCTCATACACTCGGAACTACCTACACTCTTTTGGGGGTACGCATTAGAGACTACGATATACGTGCTGAATCGGGTTTCAACCAAATCCGTTCCTAAGACTTCATATGAGTTATGGAGTGGTAAGAAACCAAGTATAAGACACTTGAAGATTTGGGGTTGTTCTTGGAGGAAGATTACATCCTGAACAATCATCATCAGGAAGTTGTTCTTGATGAGGAGAGCTCAGGGGTAGTGGGAGATGTCCCACAAGATCCAGATAATAACCAATCTAGAAGGTCTACTTAGGTATCCAGGCCTCCAGTTCATTACGACTATGACCAAGAAAGTTACTTGGTGGAAGCCACGACCAGTGAGGAAGATCCTGTGACTTATACAGAAGCTATGTTGGACATAGATTCTTTGAAGTGGGTAGGCTCCATGAAAGCCGAGATGGACTCGATGGAGACCAACAAGGTCTGGACTCTTGTAGTCCCGCCCCCTGGGGTGAAAGCAATTGGTTGCAAGTGGATTTACAAGAGGAAGAAGGGCCCAGATGGTAACGTTGAGACCTATAAAGCTCGTCTTGTGGCGAAAGGGTACACCTAGAAAGAGGGAATCGACTATGAGGAAACCTTTTCGCCAGTGGTCATGCTTAAGTCTATTAGGATCTTGCTAGCTGTAGTAACATACCATGATTACGAGATTTAGAAAATGGATGTCAAAACCGCGTTCTTGAGTGGAGATCTTACTGAACATATCTATATGCAGCAACCACAAGGTTTTATAGCTGCAAATTGGAACACACGGTGTGTAAACTTAGTCGATCCATATATGAACTTAAGCAAGCTTCTAGGAGTTGGAACATCCGGTTTGACTCTACTGTCATACAGGAATACAGTGGGAGATAAGGTTATGTTCTTGGTTCTGTGTGTTGATGACATCCTACTCATTAGGAATGATGTAGGGATGTTAACTACGGTGAAAGTGTGGCTTTCACAGTAATTCTCCATGAAAGATCTTGGAGAAGCCTCCTACATCTTGGGTCTTCGACTCTATAGAGATAGATCGAAGAGGATAATAGGATTATCTCAGTCTACTTACATTGACAAGATAGTCAAAAGATACAGTATGGAGAACTCCAAGAAAGGAAATGTTTCTTTCAGGCATGGAGTCACTCTCTCCAAGGGTGTGTCTCCCAAGACTCCCGAGGAGATTGAGGGCATGAGAGAGGTTCCTTATGCCATAGCCGTAGGGAGCATCATGCATGTTATGCTGTGTACTCGGCCAGACATTGCTCCGGCCGTGAGTGTGGTAAATAAATATCAATCAAAACCCAGGACAGGAGAACTTGACAGTTGTGAAAACATACTAAAATACCTTCAAAGGACAAAAAGAGTTATGTCTGGTATCTGATGGTAGTTCACTACAGATCGTTGGATATACTGATACCGACTTCCAGTCAGATCCAGATGATAGAATGTCTACATCCGGTTATATCTTCACGATGGGGTCCTGTGTAGTAAGAATAACAGTCCACAACCCAAGCCGAGCACATTACCATGAGGTTGCATATGGATGAAGTGGTTCATCTTAAAATTTATAATCCTACTACTGTTGTGTGACAACACTATTGGTAGAGGGGACGTCCAGATTCAGAAGGTAGCATCAGTAGAGAATGTGGCAGACCCATTGACTAAGCCATTGACACAGAAAGTGTTTGAGAAACACGTGGGAAGTATGGGACTCCGGCTTGTACCTAATTAGACCTAAGTGCAAATGGGAGCTATTAGACAGTTATGCCCTTAGCTCCAATCAGATTGATGTACTTATTGTCATTTATTGTAAATGAATAAAGTACATATTTGATTTGTGTTATATTGGTGTGTTTCTGTGATATACCCTTAAACTGAACACTTATGAGATTCGTATTAATTTAGAATCTTCACAACCATTGGATAGATCTGGGGAGATTTATCCTGCCAAGGCTGACACTGATGTGCCGCCAAGTGGGTTGGGGTGGCTTGTCTTAGCTGTCAGGGTGAGACCTGAGGTACATGTAGTGTGGGTTTTCTTGAAACTCTGAACCGGACCAAATTCTAGTATTGCCCTAGACTTTGGAGATAGATGGGCAAAACTAGAATGTTACACCTGACCCCTAGACTCGACTATGGTACTGCACTAGGTGTTGGATTGGGATGTCTATGATATGCCAATCGGTGAGATCCTTATAGGGGGTCAAACCTGGGTATGTTGGGACAGTCCGAGAATTCACCTGAGTGGGTGATCATAGTGACAGGATCAGCCCCTTTGTCAGACAAAGTGAATGATCGGGGAATGCACTCTCTCTGATGAAAACCTAAACTGCGGCAGTTGATTTCAAATTGTTGAGATTTGTTTTGCAAAATATATTTATATAGAGATATGCATATATTGTGGTTTCACAAAATGTTTGCAAAAGGTTTTAATTCCCGGGATCCATGTGAGTAGAGAGTGCAACACTGTACCTTACAACCAAGGGAGAGGTCCTCTCTTGTTGGGTAGTGTTTGATCATTATGGGCTGAGAGGTTAAGTGTAAGACCATCGAGGGTAATACCTGATGGGCTAATCTTGCATCTGCCCACAGTACATGGGCCTTCATAAGGTGGCTAGACCCAAAGACCATTTAGTGTAAATGTTGGGCCCATTTAGAGCCCATACTGATGGACTCAGGGGTTCATTGTGTTCAACAATGAATTCGGCCAGGCCTTGTAACAGAGGCTAGGTTGAACCCATGTGGTTGATGTGTAGATCAATGCTAGGGTCCCACGCCATACAAAGAGAGCCAAGCTAGCTAGCATTTAAAGGGAAAAGTGAGCTATGTGACTAAATGGGCCTAAAGCCCATTTCGAACTGGGCTCAAGTAAGTTAATTAAAAGGGGCCTAAAGCCCATTTCTTGTTTATAATTTGATTAAGATTAGCTGAAGGATAAGATAAGTCTTATCCATTTAAGAGTCTAGATCCAGATATCAGATTTGGATCAAGAAACTCTTTCCTAATTGAATTAGGAGCTGATCCAAAGAAGGTTGTAAATAGGGGGCGAATTCACCAGTTTATACACTCAGTAATCTGCAGAATTCTTCCTCAGTTCTTGCCGCCCCTACCCAGTTCGATCTCCACTCTTGGATCTGATCAAGAATAGTTCTTGATATTGTTTCTTGCTAGAAGAAACAATCTAAAGTCGTGCTCACCAGTCCCTTGCGTGATTCTTGCTGAAGAATCAGGGTTCTTGCTGAAGAACCATCCTGCTAATCCTGCCTCACCATAAGCTGTGTCATCTTCAATGGAGGCGGGTTTTGGTCAACTCTTTGGGCGTGAACACCTACGTTGGGAGTTACTATTATTCCGTATCAGGTATTTCCCTACTTGCTTAATTTTGGTTTCAGATCTGGTCTGGTTTGTTTCAAGAACGAACATTGAAAAATGCAGTTTTTCTAAATCAGGGAATAGGATTCCGGGATGGGAGAAATAAATTTTTGAAATTTCGCCCAGCCACCCTACATGGTTCGGCCATCCATATGATGGATCTCCCATCTCTTCAGAAGAATGGTTTATCACCTTCCTCATCGATCTATTTTGTTGGGTGTTGCAATTCTGGAGCAGCTTCAGCTAGAAATAGCTCGCTGCAATGGGTGTTAGCTAAGGTTTTAAACATGGTCTCACCGGATAGGCGGAATCCCAGATCTGTGAAGAGAAGTCTGTTGGATTATGGGGAAGAAGGGTGGTCTGATGAAGAGAATAGTGAAAACTCAGATGGGAGTGGTACAGAAAGTTTGGCCAGCTTAGATCTGCAAGCAAAAGTGAACATGTGGGAAGAGGAAAGCTTCAATACAGAACTTTTGTTCAAAGGGGACTGCAAGAAGTTTACAGTGACTTCAAGAGCTAGGCTTGATTCACCTCTTTCGGGTGAGGGAGTCATTCTAAATACAGCAGCAGACCTTGGAAACAAAGTGACTGATACCACGTTTGTGCTTGATAAAGAACAATTAGGGCCAGATACAACCCCTGATTTGATGTTGTCTAAGGAATTGGAGAAGTTAAAAACTGCTGAGAGTGATTTGGTCGGTTGGGGTGTTATTATGGAATCAAATGGGGAACAACCTAACCAAGTGATGGAATAAGAGCAAGATTTTGGTGAGCTGGTAGGAGATGTTCACTACCAGCCAGTCTTTGAGGACCAACTCAAAGACAAGCTACAGCTCAGGAGTTCGTTGAAAGAGAATTCTTTGGCAGGAAGAGCTTTCCAACCTATAGTTCCCACTGTGGAATCCGATTTACCCCAGAGTCCCGGTCTCTTAGCTGAGAGGGAAACCCTTCACTCTTCCACCGATCCTGTCCTGGCTTCCACCCAAGGTATGGTTGTGACTTTCCATTTTGGTACTAACTCTGTGTCTTTTGTCTCTGTCCCAGACTCCCAGCCAGCCATATTGCCACATCCGCATCCTATTGAAGGGGTGAATGATGGAGGGAAAGTAGTTTCACAGGAAGAAGAGGAGGTGGGAGAGAAAATTTGGAAGCTGATAGAAACTTTTCTGGAAGAAATGAAAATGAAAGAAGCTGGAACAAGAAGTTGGGGTAAGATTCTAGAGGATGAGAGAGCAATTGGAAACGTGCAGACAGGGGAGGTAGAGAAAGAGGTGAGTAATGAGGAAGAGGAGGGAGGAGGACCAAATGAAACTGATAAGGGCTCGGTTGCACAGTTTGTTGAGCAAATGGGCTGTAAAATAAAGGATCCAAATGAATTGAAGGTATTTTTGAGGAAAGGGAAGGTAGAGAGAAAACAAAGGAAGAGGAAGTTGAGTGAATCAGAAAGGCTAAGGCGAGATGTAGAAGATAAGGAGTTCAGTGAGAGAAAGGGCAGAAGAAGAGGGACTGGTAAGGGTTTTTTTTAGGAAGTGGTGATGAAGATTCTTAGTTGGAAAGTTAGGGGGTTAGGGGGGCTAGGAAAAGGCCTTTAATAAAAGAAGTAATAAGAAGAGAGGATCTAGATTTGGTGCTAATTCAGGAGTCTAAGCTGATGGAGTTTGATAGAAGATGGGCTAGATCGGTGTGGAAAGTAAGGGGCATCAATTGGGCTTTTTGTCCTTCATGGGGAAGGTCAAGAAGTTTAGTGACAATGTGGAAAGAAGAGGTTTTTGAGGGAGTGGAGAAGCTGATTGGGAAGTTTACTGTTTCTATCAAGTTAAGACACAGGGTAGATGGATTTGAGTGGGTATCAACTAATGTGTATGGTCCAATTGGTTATGGAGAAAGAAGTGAACTTTGGGAGGAATTAGGAGACATTAGAGGACTTTGGGAAGGCCTTTGGTGTTTAGGAGGAGATTTCAATGTCATTAGATTCACAAAGGAGACTAATAGGGTAAGGAGAGGTGGTAGCACTAGCATGAGAAGGTTTAGCAGCTTCATAAACAGTTTTGAGTTGAAAGAGGTTCCTCCACTACATGGTCTATTTACTTGGTCCAATCTCCAAGAGAACCCTATATGCTCTAAGTTAGATATATTTTTATTCACAACAGATTGGGAGGAGCATTGGGGGACTATTATTTCTAGAGCATTGCCTAGGGTGACATCAGATCATTGGCCTATTACCTTAATGAGAGAGGATCTCGGTACTAGAGGGCCCACTCCTTTCAGATTTGAGAACATGTGGCTATCTCACCCTGGGTTTATTGAGTTGGTGGAAAATTGGTGGAATGACACTAACCCAAGTGCTATTTGGGAGGGGATGAAATTTCATTGGAATTTGAAGGAGTTAAAAAGGAAGATTAAGGAGTGGAATATTCTACAGTTTGGAAGGATTGAGGAGAGAAAACATGAAGTGATCAATCAGATTGAGGAGTTAGATGCCAAAGAAAGGGGAGGCAATTTTGAAGTGAGAGACAAACAAGAAAGATGGAAGCTTAGGAAGCAACGAGAAGACATCCTATTCAAAGAGGAAGTCAGCTGGAGACAAAAGTCTAGACATAAGTGGGTGAAAGAAGGTGATAGAAACACCAAATTTTTTCATGCAATGGCCAATGGTAGAAGGAGAAATTTGATTTCTAAATTGGAGATAGATGGGGTGTCAATATCTCAACAGGATGAGATTGCTAGGGCCTTTGTGGAGCATTTTAAGTCCTTATTTAGAAGGCCTTTAAACCAGAGAATTTGGGTGGAAGGGTTAGATTGGCCAAAATTGTCCGAGGAGAAGATGTGGCTTGAAAGAAATTTTGAGTTAGAGGCAATAAGGGGAATAAAGAAATTTCTTCAAGCCAAAGCACCAAGACCAGATGGCTTTACCATGGCTTTTTACCAAGACTGTTGGGAGATATTAAAGGAGGATATCCTTAAAAGTATTTTTTGAATTTTCCTAGAGGGGAGTAATAAATCCGGGGCTGAACTCAACTTTTATTGCTTTGGTCCCAAAGAAAGTGGGAGCAAGTCATCCAAGAGACTTTAGACCCATCAGTTTGGTTAATAGCTTGTATAAAATCATTGTGAAGGTCTTGTCTAGAAGAATTAGAGAGGTGCTTCCGGAGCTAATCTCATAGAATCAAGGGGCTTTTGTTGGAAATAGGCATATTGTAGATCAAATTCTAATTGCCAATGAGTGTGTGGAGGATATGCGGAGAACAAGGAGGAAAGGGATTGTGTGCAAGTTGGATTTAGAGAAGGCTTACGATATGTTTAGTTGGTCTTTTTTTATGCAAGTGTTGGATGTCTTTGGTTTTGGGGAGAAATGGTGTAAATGGATCCTAGGTTGTATAGAGACTTGTCATTACTCCATCCTAGTAAATGGAAAGGTAGTGGATCACTTCCCTGCTATTAGGGGAATTAGACAAGGGGACCCCCTCTCTCCATTTCTTTTCACCTTGGTCGCTGAAGTGTTGGGGAGGCTAATTGAGAAAGTAGATTCAAGAAGTCTTGTGAGGGGATGGAGAGTTGGAAAAGACAACATTCCTATCACCCACTTACAGTTTGTTGATGATACAATTCTATTTTGTGAGGGGGAGGATGTGAGATGGGCCAAAAACTTGAAGTTGGTGATTCAAGTGTCTGAACAAATGTCAAATATGAAGGTGAACTTCGATAAGAGTTGTGTGGTGGGGATCAATATGGAAGAAAGAGCTATATTGGAGAGGGCTAAAGCTTTGGGTTGCACGGTGTCTCAATGGCCGCTAAACTATTTAGGGATGCCCTTAGGGGATAACCCGAGGAAAGAGAGCTTTTGGAGCCCTGTAATTGATAGATTTGCCAAGAAGCTAGCCTCTTGGAAGAAGAACTATTTATCTCTGGGTGGTAGAATTACTTTGATCAAGTCTACACTAGCTAGTTTGCCTGTGTATTACTTATTGGTTTTTAGGATCCCAGTGAAGATAAGTAGGAGTTTGGAGAAGTTAATGAGAGACTTCTTGTGGGAACCAGGGGAGGAGAGGAAGGATCACAGGGTGAATTGGGAACTAGTCTCTAGGAGGCTGACGGAGGGTTAGGTTTAGGTAACATTCGGTGGAAAAATGAAGCCTTGTTGGGGAAATGGTTGTGGAGGTTGGGAGGTGAGAGGGATAAACTGTGGACAAGGGTAATTTTAAGTATTCACGGTCAGGTAGATGATGGCTGGGACATTGGGACTTTGTGCCTCTCCTTGGAAATCTATACATGCCATTCTTCCTTCATTTTTGCAGCACATCAGGTATGACCTCTGCTCTGGGAATTAGGAAAAGTTTTGGGAGCACATTTGGGTGGGTGAGATACCTTCGAAAGACCAATTCCCTTCCTAGTTTTCACTCTCCCGATTTAAGGGCAAGGTTGTGTCCAGTTTTCTAGTTCTCAGTCTAATTTTGGGTTTGATTGGGATCTGGGGCTTAGAAGAGGCTTAAGGGATGTAGAGGTTGAAAATGCCATGAGTCTGGTTCAGATCTTAGACCGGGTGGTGTTGGATCCCTTTGAGAGGGATAAGAGACTGTGGACCCTAACTCCCTCTAGAACCTTCTCTTCTGCCTCTTTCTTCAAGTCCCTACTGCCTTCATCCAGTCCATTTGCACAAAACTTTCCAGTTAAGGATGTTTGGGGTGAGCCAATTTCTCCAAGGATTGGAGCCTTTTGTTGGGAAGCCTTCCTCGGAAGTTGTAATACATGTGACGTACTCCAAAGAAAAAGGCCTTTTTGGTGCTTGTCTCCAAATTGGTGCATTCTTTGCAAGGCTAATGGTGCAAGCTCCTACCACTTATTAGTTTCTTGCCCCTTTGCTACTGATCTTTGGGAATGGTTTCTTTCCACTTTTGGTTGCAGGTGGACCCCACCGCCAAACATTCAAAGTTTGTTTAGCCCCTCATTCTTTGGTTGGCCAAACAAAAGGGAAAGGATAATGTGGAGATGTGTGAGGGCTGCTGTTTGTTGGACTCTTTGGGAGGAAAGGAACACCAGAATTTTCTCTGAAATTGAAAGAAGAATACCTTATTGAAGTAGTAACAGTGAGGGTGGTATGTTGGCTGAAATCTTTGGACCTGTTTGTTGATATTTCTACGGATATGTTGCTGAATAGCTGGCTGGAGGTGGCAAATTCTGCTCCTGCTCGCCCTTTAGTTTGACCTGTGTGGTCATCACCAGGAAGTGAACTTATAAAGCTAAACTTCGATGGAAGTAGTGAAGGAAATCCAGGTCCATCAGGTGTAGAAGGGGTTTTCAGAGATGAGGGTGGGAAGGTGCTTGCTTTGTATTCAGGTTCCATTGGGTTTGGAGACTCTCTCAAAGCTGAGGTCTATGCAGTACTGGAGGGTATAAGGAAGTCTAAGGAACTGAATATACAAAAGTTAGTCGTTTAAGAGGACTAAAGCTGGTCTTAAGTTGGTTATAAGAAGGTAGTGGACTTTGGAAATATGCTAGTCGTTCAAGAGAACAGCAAATGCATTTGCTGATGCTTTGGCAAAGCAGGGGGTGGGAAGGGATCAAATGTTTTGGGCTGTTCTGTAAACTTTTCCTTTTTGTTATTTTCCCGGAGAGAGTTAAGCCTGTTTATCTCTCTTTAGAGCACTGTAACTAAATTCTTTTAATCTAATGAATTCCAGTTATTGATCAAAAAAAAAAATTCTCTTCTATCTCATTTCTCTCCTCTTCTCTTCTCTTCTTTTCTCTCAAAATCCTAACTTCCCAACTCAAGCACAACAAAAAACCAAGTTTGGTATCAAGATAGGAGTAAATAGAATTGGAGCTACTTTTCAAGCTTAAACGACCTACTCGTATCAACTGGCTATACAGCTGTCAGCAGTCATACAGGAACCCATGACTAGGTGAAGAAAATTCATTTCCTGGTAGAGCAAGATTTTTGGTATTTTTTGGTATAGATTTCATGGATGAAGGTTGAAGATTAGTATTTTTCCCACATTTAGTTCTTGGAAAATCATAAAAAAAAAACATGTTTGCATCCAAATATCCCTTGAGTTTGGTTCAATGACTATTTTTTTGATGGGAAAGGAGCCTTTTGATCCATAACAAACCTCTAGTTGAGGCCTTGAGCTCAGCATGAATAACAACCCAATATTTGATTGCAACCATGCATGCCTGATATATTGTTGGAAGATCTTCATTTCTGCTTTTACATTTCAATTATCTGTTTAACTTTGTCAGTTAATCCTCATGGTTTATAATTATAGTGGTCCTTAAATATGTTTTTTTTTTTATTTTTTTTCACATTGGTCGCAAGTGTAAGCGGATTGGTAAACCATCCTTTACTCCCCCTACCCCACTATTTTAATGAGTTTAAATTATGGTGGACTCAGACTTGACACAACTATTGGCTGCAGAATCTAGTGAATGGATATATGTTCAAGAGAAAACCTATGATCATCCAATTTGGCCGTAATCCTGCAGCTGGCAAAACAACCTAAACAGTTTAATTGCTGATGGACTCTTCACTGTTACAGCTGTCATGGTTAGTTACTCTATTTTTTGTTATTTTATTATTTCCATATTTAGCTAAGCGGGGATTGAACTCCCAACTTTAGCTGCATTGAGATTGACCCACGTCACGGCGACCACAAGTTTCAATTACTGTTTGATGTGGAAGCAAATTTTATAAAACCGCTCTCTTGAATAAGCTGTAGCATAGAAATTATTGGTATGGTGGTACCTCTTCTGTGGAAATGAACCAGTACATTCTCGTGTGTACATCATCAACTGAGATCTCTATTTGCTTTGCAGGCAGAGGTAGGACACATAAGCTTGCTGCGGACAGGTTGTAGATGGTTGCCAAGCGGATCTTTGGATTCCTGTTGAATTAGTGTAAATACTGAGAATATTGTTCCGAGGTTATTCATTGGAAATGACATTCTGCTGCTATTCTACTATGGTTTTTCTAGTGTTAGTTTCCATGATCAGTGAAAATCGGGTTATGGAATGATTGCAATTTTATTACTACTAAAGACACGGCTAGGTAACATTTCGTTGGCAAGGCTGACCATTATTATACCATATTTTTGTAGAGGAAAAATAAAGGCTACACAATCAAGGTTCAAGCACTGCCATCCCCTTTGGATAACTTACACTCGTATCTTCCATTGCCATCCTCTTTTGATAACATAAAAAGGTTCAAGCATTCAGTAGGAATTATCGATGTTCTGAGAATCGGAGAGGGGAGAGGTTCATGGTTTAGAGGATCAATTGGGGTTAAATCGTGTTGACGTGGCATATACATATATATACCAGAGATCATATAAATATTATATATAATACATTTTACAATTTTTAATATACTTAAATATGACGTATTGATGGCAATTTTATCATTTTTAAAATAAATGAGTAGGGTTCAAGTCTCTTAATTTACATTTTCTTTAAATATATGCTTAATAAAATAATATGTACAGTAAAGAATCATTAATTAACACAAAGTAAGGGATAAATTAATAATAGTTAAGCAATATATGAAAATAAGAGATTATAGATTCGTATCTTTTTAAACTTTCTATTAGTTAAGGACCCAGACGGTTTCATAAAACTGTGATTGATTCATTAGTTTTCTGGTTAAATCAGTCGGTTAGTTGGTTATTAACTGATTTTTTTAATTAAAGCAGTTATTGGGATATGACCAAACCAGCTAAGGTCTTGGGTATCCGGTTTTCTAAACACTAGGAATTACAAAATCACTAGACCATTGTCTTTACCAAATGAAAGAATCAAAACCAAATTGACCAATAATCACATAGCAATATAAATTATAGGGCTGTATATGGGTTGGTTTGGTTTGGTTGCTCACAGATCTTTGAACTGAATTGACCACTTGGGTTGAGGTTTTGACCCATTGAAACTGATCACTTAGGTTGAGAGTCAGTTTTTCGATTTGGTTGGTTTTAAGTCCAATGATTGTTGACAGATTTTAACATTTTAGGCTTACAATAGCCCCAATAAAAAGTTTGCTTAACCTAAAAAGGCAGAGTTTGTATAGCCAAGTATCGTTTATGCAGCTTTTACCTAAAAAAATAAATATTATTATTGATGTAGTGCGATCCGGTCACTCCTACCTGGCACTCGCGTGGTTCCTGAGAAGTACCTGAGACGAGGAAGAAGAAGAAGAATCCCCGGGGGTTTGCCCGGCGGGAACGCTCTGACGATTAAGTCAGTATTCTGTGTGAGAAACAAAGGGAAGACGAAGGCTAAGAGTGCAGATTGCGCAAGTGATCGAAGATACTCCTGTTCCTTGAGAATAAGCTCCTTATAACAGAATTCCGTTGCCTCAAGCCCACTAGCCTCTGACAGGGCAGGTATAACCGCCACTGTCAGTCTACTGCAGCCGTTACAGACAAGGCTAAGGTGGCACGCACGGGGCCGTCGCTGCAGGGTACGTGCTTGTCAGGTGTAAGGCACCTTCTAAAGGTGGCAGGCACGACGCTGTCTGACGAGGGACATGGCCGCTGTCCCCAGATTTATCGGGTACGGTGGTCGGGCAGGAGATCTTCCGGCGGTACGCCAAACTACCCTTTCGCGAGTTACCCTATGTTGGGCTATCCTGTAGGCGGCGAGCTACCTGTGGCAAGCAATGCCGAGCTGTCTGGCCCGAAGTGTTTTCACCCTGAGGTGTCTAGAAATGAGTCAGTGAGCTCCCGTCGGGGAGTGGCCTGAGGTCCATCGGGAGGAGCTCGGGTATCGAGAAAGGTCAGGGTGCCCCAAGCTTGGGGCACCCCGAAGTGCCTTAACTCCTGGGGAGGAGGTGCAGGTAAGACGACTCCCGGCAAGTAGTTTATCTGCCCAGTTGCCGAGCTCAAGTCGATGGAACTCTCTCCCCGAGTTGTGCTGTCATATCAGTTATGCTGTCACGCTGAGTCATTGTTTGAACAAAGTCACGCCCACGTGTACCCGTACTACGAGGTCAGGCCAAATCACCCTCCATCAATTATAACAGGAAAAAAATAAGACGAAACTTATTTAAACAACATTGGTAAGTGGCATTTGTTAAATAGCATTAATTAAATAATATTTGAGTGCTAGCCTAAAAAAAAAGTAATTAATGAATGAGAGAGTGGATAGAGACATTAACAAGCATATATAATACCACAACTGGTTTGGTTATTTTTGGTTTACAAACTTGCAACTATATAATACATGTACCATGTACCATGAGACCTACAATTACCAAAACAATGAACACGTTAGGTAAGTGTTCTTTTGACCATTTTTACCCATTAAATAAAATTATTGCAAGGTCCTATAAAGGTAGGATTTTATTAAAACTCAATTTTGTCTTTATGTTTTAATAAGTTTTGTCTTACCTACCCACCTGAAAGATGGGTATAAGTAATGCTTAGGGAAAAGCTATTTATTGTCATTCCCACAACTTTCAAAAAGTGAATATGGGTAAATATATTTGGGAGAATGACTGTTCAGTATACTTCAGAATTCTTAGCCCCACCGTATTGGTGGGATGAATCCTCACTGTGAATTGATGCCAAATCTATGGGCAGGATGCGATTTATGGGGGGTACTAGTAGACTATGGAGGTTGTAATTTCAGAATTCTGCAGTGGGCTGCAGTGTACTTTTCCAAATATATTTATTATGGGATCCATGACTTTTCCTTCACTTCTGCTTGCATGTTACCCACAATGTTCCTCTTTGAGTCAATGGTTCTATTGTCTAGTCCAAACAGATCATCCCGTGATGTTTTAAAAGAAATACAAAAAAATAATTAAAAAGAGCCTTGAAAACCATTCACTAGGAGTTTAGTGGTTCAATTGTCCAGGTTAATGATTCGATCATCCGATCATCAGCCCATGATGTTTTAAAAAAATAATAAAAAAAAAATCATTAAAAAGGCCTCGAAAACCATTCACCAAGAGTTTAGCGATTCAACCGTTCATGTTAGTGCTTTGCTAACCAAGTCAACTTTTTTTTGAAAAATCCCAGGCCAAGTATATAAAATGGAATCAGACAATTGACTAGTTCTTGGGTCAAATGGTTTGACCGCCCAAATCAATGACAATTTTAAAACCACGTATTAAGTGAATTAACTAATTGATTAAGTTAAGTAATTAAAGAAATTAATTTAATTATGCAAATTGAGTTATTAAATTTAAGTAAATTAAGTGATTGTTAATTTACTTTTAGTTAAGCTAATTTAGTTTTTGAAAAAAAAAATCTAATTAAGTTAACATTTAAGTAATAACTTTCCCTTAATCATTGTTAATTATTTATTGTTAGATTAATCATTGTTAATTTAGTTACTCTAATTTTACAAAATCTTTGAAGTAATTTACTTTAAGGTTAACAAATTTTATTTTTTTGACTAATAAACTTTTTAACATCTAAAGTGGCATTTTCAAATTTTAGGGTCTAAAGTGGCCTTTTTAAATTTGAGCAATGCCACATAACGCCGTTTATTTTTGCATTACGGTGACCTTTCCAGAATAATATGAAAGGGCAAAAGTGGCCCTTAAAATTATTTAAAGTCTAAAGTAATTTTTGTCCGAGTTGAAAATCCTTTTTCTCCCATGAATTGTTCTTCTATGATTGAAAGCCACGATTGATACAGGTGTTTCGATCCCTTTTTCCTGATCCGGATCTCTTATTCATAATAATCCTACCCATAGGACATCACAACTGTACACTGGGAATTTCCCCGAGAATGGTAACATGTAAATACGGAAGATGTTCCCAATGTACTGTTATAGTGTCCTATGGATAGGGGATCCAACCTTCCTTTGTCTAGAGTTTGGATCTGTTCCTCACAAACCATTCATCACATTGATCTCACAGCATGTCTCAACTACATATCGTGAACATCTCCTATACTTGTGTTTTATTATTCATGGAAGATATTCCCAAAAGACTTGTTCACGGGCTGGGTTCATATTGGGCTTTGTCTTTATATTAACAGAATACATTCAAACCTAAGCCCAAACTCATTTCTCATATAAAGCCCGAAGTCTGTCCAAAAATTTGAAAAAAAAAGTTTTTTTCTTTTTTATTCAATAAAACTATTTTATTTATATTAAAAGACCTCAAAGCCAAAACTAATAAAAGGTCTCACTATTTACTTAAAAAAAAGAGAAAAGGAACAAAGAAAAAACATTATATATATTTTTTATTATATAATATATTATTAAATTAGGCTCAAGCTCGGACTGGGCTTTTATGAGAAAGCGCAAGCCTAACCCATAAAAATCAAGCCTGATGTTTTGGGCCTGAGCTCAAGCCCGTAAGTCTAAAGTCATACTTAAACTCAACTTAGAACAGGCCAGGCTAGTCCAGGCCGGCCCATCGGGTTATCCAACTCATAAACAGGTCTATCCCCGCCCGTCGGGTTACCCGACTCATGAACAGGTATATCCCAATACACGGAGGGATGTAGCTGTGAAGCCCGATCAGTAAGCTGCAAATCCCAATTCCTTTTTGCACCATTCCGCACGAGATCGGATTTGGTGGGACCTACTTTTTTACTTCTAATCTATAGTTTCTTGACTTCAGATTCACGGGTAGTTATGATATTTTCTTCCTAGAAGATAACTGGACGTTAGCATTCCATGTTCAAATTCAAACATCTGAGCTTCTTCTCCCACTCCAAACATGAACGACTACGCCTCGCCTTCTCTGCTTCTTCAGCTGCTGTTTTCGATGAATTTTCCACACAACAACAACAAATCTGCAATGATCGCCATAACCAGATGGACCAAATGCTGCAACCCCATATTTTGCTCTGCTTGGACCCGAAATTATACGTCTCTTCTCTACTGGATTGTAGAAATCTCATCCAAATTAAGAAGATTCATGCCCACGCAACCATCACGGGAATGCTTCACAACCTTACTGTCGCAAACAAGCTTCTCTACATGTACGCTCGGTTTAAGGCCCTAGAGGACGCTTCCACTTTTTTTGACGCCATGCAAGAGCGGGATTTAGTCTCCTGGAGCGTCATGGTTGGCGGGTTCGCTAAAGCTGGCCTTTACCCTAATTGTCTTGGGACTTTTAGAGAGATTATCCGCTCCGGTATACTGCCCGATAATTTCAGTTTGCCCTTTGCAGTAAGGGCTTGTAGGGATACTTCAGACCTTCAAACCGGCAGAATGATTCATCACCTAGTTTATAAATCCGGGTTACATTCGGATCCTTTTGTCTCCGCTGCTCTTGTCGATATGTATGCAAAATGTGGGGTGATTGAAGATGCTCGACTCCTGTTCGATAGAATTCCCAAGAAAGACCTCGTTACTTGGACTGTCATGATCGACGCACATGCCAATTGTGGGAATGCTGAAGAATCCTTGGTTTTGTTTGATCGAATGAGAGAGGAAGGCATTATCCCAGACAAGGTCACAATGGTCACCGTTGTCTTTGCATGTGCTAAATTAGGTGCAATGCATAAGGCTGAGCTTGTCCATGATTATATATCAAGGAATAAGTTTTCCTTGGATGTGATCTTGGGAACCGCAATGATTGATATGTATGCCAAGTGTGGGAGTGTCAATGCCGCGAGAAACATATTTGATCACATGAAGGAAAAGAATGTCGTTTCCTGGAGTGCAATGATTGCAGCTTATGGTTATCACGGACAAGGTAAGAAAGCTCTTGATATGTTCCCCATGATGTTGCGTAGCGGAATATCACCAAATCGGATCACATTTGTTTCCCTTTTGTATGCATGTAGTCACGCAGGATTGGTTGATGAGGGTCTCCGGTTCTTCTACTCAATGTGGGAAGATTATTCTGTGAAACCTGATGTGAAACACTATACTTGCATGGTTGATCTCCTTGGCCGTGCAGGGAGGCTTGATGAAGCCTTGGAACTGATCAAGAATATGACTGTGGAAAAAGATGAGGGCCTGTGGGGTGCAATATTAGGGGCTTGCAGAATCCATGGAAATATTGAATTGGCAGGGAAGGCTGCAAAGTCCCTTCTTGAATTTCAGTCCAGAAATCCTGGTTATTATGTTCTGCTATCAAACATTTATGCAAATGCAGGAAGGTGGGAAGATGTTGCCAAGGTGAGAGAATTGATGACCCATAGGAGGCTGAAGAAAATTCCAGGTTGGACATGGATTGAGGTGGGTAACAAGAGGTACCAGTTTAGCACAGGAGACAAGACTCATCCACAGTCAGATAAGATCTATGAGATGTTGAAGAGCTTGACTAAGAAGCTGGAGCTGGCTGGTTATGTCCCTAATACAAATTTTGTATTGCATGATGTGGATGAGGAACTTAAGATAGGGATCCTAAATACCCATAGTGAAAAGTTGGCAATTGCATTTGGTCTAATCAGCATACCTGAGAGAATGCCAATCAGGCTAATAAAGAACCTTAGGGTCTGTGGTGACTGCCACACATTTAGTAAGTTGGTATCAGCAATTGTTCAACGAGAGATTATTGTTCGAGATGCTAATCGATTTCACCATTTCAAGGAAGGAGTTTGTTCCTGTGGAGATTATTGGTAATTGGCTTATTTATGCCGCTGCAGGTAGAAGTCCTTGGCCAAGGTTTATGGCTTGAATATTTCTTGGACAATGGCCAATTTAATAAGAACGTAGATTCATAATCTACATTAGATATATGCAAGAGACATCGGTAGGCATCTCATGGGTTCACCAGAAAATTTTACATGGGATATATGTTTGATGATTAATACTTATGAGTGAACAGTTGAATGGATCTTATATACCTAAAGCCCATTTGTTTCAATTAATCAAAGTAGTGTGCTCTCAGACTAGATGAAACAACAATATTAACTCCAGTGCCTGCTCCAAAATGATACAGCCTTCGGTTCTTGGAAATAGGTTCTCTGGCAATGATGTCAGTTGTCAAATTGGGAACTAAATTATTAAGTGATCTAGGTATCACAGCCTACTATCTTGTCACTATGGGTTATCCGCCACATGGAGATCTGAATGGGGAATTAAAACCATGATATTGGCAGACTCTGGACCAGGTAATGGACTTCCATCCTTAGTACAAAGGCATTTGGGTCACTTCCGGCGAAGCTTCAAGGAGAGGAAGGATACATCAGCAATGAAGGAAACAATATTGTTAAATGTGAAACAGAATTCTGCATGAGGTGGAATAAAAGTACCATTGAGCTTTATCAAATGTTAATGGACGATCTTGACTGTTTATGAACCTTGCTGTTAAAATTTAGATGTTCCAATGAAGTTGGATATAGATGAGTTTCATCCCAACCATAATATCAAGGAGCTTAACTTACATTCTTGGCTCTGCTCTTGTCAGGTAATACAAGCATTGTTATATTTGTTATTTTCTTATAATACCTGAAAGTAGTGCTGCTTGGGGCACTAGTTACCCTACATGGAGCTATGAAGTCTGTTCATCTGTTGCTTGGCATACTCTCCTTCCAGGTAGAATATCTATCCCAATACACTTGGAACATGTAAAAGGATGATGGAAGAGTTAGTCGGACATGACGCGGTCCTATAGGTGGAGGACGATCTTCTAGTCCTCAAACATGGATTATGTGATTAGCGTATCAATAAGGTTCAAATGCCCAGTTGTATGCAGTTTAGATAGATGGGATACCTATAAAACAGTCTAGGTAGGTGAGCTATACTCCAGAATGCCTGTATGAAAAGCATGTTGACTAGTACATCATTGAATGCTTGAACTATGCCGCAGCAAGTAGTTATCTTGATCTTTTTGTAGTGAGTTCAGCTCCTGTATGTAACTGGGGCCATTTGGTTTGCAGAAATAGGAATCTAGAATTGAAATCAGAAACTGTTTGGTTGGGGGAATTAGAATCTGATTCTCATTGCTGCTGGAATGGCATTTCCCCATTTAAGGGAATGCCCATTCCCTCCCCCTCGAGAATGAGAATCCACTCCAGCCAATTCTGGTTCCAATTTTGATTCTGAAACAAAACAAGTGGGGGGAATAGACCATTCTGATTTTGATTCCAATTCTGATTCTGATTCCAACTGCAAACCAAATGGACCCCGAGTCTCATTCATAATTAGGGATCCAGTGTGGGCTTGCCTCTACCTACCCCGACCCAACCCTTCACTGCCTCCACCTGAACCCACACTACCCCAAGTTAGCAAGACACAATATAGGGTTGAACCTGATATGATGCAACCTAAAAGGTGCCAGATTTATTTAAACAAGATCCTGAATACGAGGAACAAACAGCCATACACTTCGACCAGGAAGAAATATGAGCTATCTGTGAGTATGACTATGAGAAATGATGTTAGCTGAACGTCAAATGTAGTGAATGGTAAAAGTTTGCAAACAATGACAGCTTCAGCTTGCATCACTAATCCATGGATAAATCAACTACGAGCAATCACCAACATATTTGGACTATAAAGCAAGAATCACTGTAAGACAGTCACTAAAAAAAGAAACAATATCACATTGTTTTACCGGGTTGAAACCTGCAAACTGCAATGTGCAGTGGGGTTGGTGTGGGCCAGTGGGCCGGATTCCCCATTAAGTCCCCCTGTAATGTGTTAATACGGCAAAAATAAAATAAAATCAGCAAACTCTTCAGACTTTCGGTTTTTAAAGTTTTACCCTTTGAATTTATCTATGAAAATACACAAAAAATAAGATTGTGACTGCATGGATGGATAATTGGTTTAACACCAGACAAGCAGCTACGAACGAGTGGAGCCCTTTCTCCACTCCGGCTTAGGAGAATCCCTTGTCAAGCTGATGCGTAGGAACCACAACCTGATTAAAAAGCTCATGGGCATACCTGTGGTTTCAGCCACAATTGATAGACAATGAGATGCTCCCTACTAAATTTGATGGGAAATGGGAAAATAATCAAAAACATTACATTCCGATTATTGGAAATGTTACTCTGATTAAAAAAAATGTCCAGATGCAAGTGCCACTCTTCAATGCTAACAGATGCAAGAATTACAGGATTGCAAATCTGTTTTTTGTTATTCCTTGGTGGGAAGCTTGACGAATAACTTCAATTTCTCCTATGTGACAGAGAGATTAGATTATTCTCAACCGCACTTGAATGAAAGGGGGAGACAAGTGAAGAACAGATGAACAATAGAGCACAATTGCACCCCTAACCAAGCTGACATCGATAGATCTAATAAACATGTCATATTTGCAACTTTAACCAAACCTAACTCGTCAGATTCATCTCTGTGGGGGCTCCACCGTACGAACATTTGCCCCTATCATACCTTCAATCCGATCTTTGGTGATTTCCACAAAATGGCCAACCATTTCATGAAACTGCTTCAGCCCAGATAGGGGAAGAATAATGGAAGATCGATCTGCCCCTGCCACCTGTAATCGTTATTTGAAACAATCAAAGCTCAATTTACCAAATAAATCTGACAGAGGCAAAAAGTCACATTCTCCTAGATACCTCGGATATCCTCAAGAAGTGACCCCTATTGTTGCTCCCAAGATCAAAGAAGAACCTCTTTTGATCAGCCCGTATCACCTTGGAAACCCCCAAGTTACCAATTTCATCCTGTGGAGGCAAATCAACTGACCTTTCATTCAGATCTGGTGGTGGGGCAGATTGGGTACTGTGACCAGAAATGAAGCCTGCACCTACATCATCTGAGAGGCCCACAAGGCGTTCTGAAGGTTCAGAACTTTGCTGTTTCGAAACAGGCATGGGAAAACATGAGCCTCCTATAAATTAAGAAAGAAAAGCCACTGCATAGATTAATCCATAACCAGACATTCAGACCTGATTGGGTAAGATAAAAAGCCTTGAAGCTTCATTAATCTCTGCTAAGATGTTCCTAAATGCAGCCCATCCTTCATCACGGGCACTTCCAGAAGGAACAATAATTGTACTACGATTTCTACTAACTGAGGCTTCTGAAACCTGAGCAAAATTCACATCTTTCACAATTCTAATATTCAATAACAAGGCTTTGTAAATGAATTGTCAGCATTTAAAACATAAAAATGACATATTTTGGTTTCAGATTTATGTGCACTTATTGAATATTGATGCAAGGACATTTAACGGGGGAAAAATTACAAACAATGAATGCAAATGCAAGACTGATCACCACAAAAAAAGTACTAAACAAAAGATGACCCAACAATTCTTTAACTACATTCTCTTAGAAAAACCTCTTCCACAGTTGGAAAATTGCCCATGAAAGCCAGGGCAGACACAAATACAAGACTTACTTGCACAGCATAATGCCCATTCCCACAACCAAAGATCACAAAGTATTCCACTAAAATCAAAGAGATTACAACAATCACCCAACCTATGCAATAGGAAAGAAACTATTGAAGAAGCAAATCTCAAGCTTAATACCATAATAGCCAACATAAATCCTGAATGGACTCTAATCTTCCCCAATGGAAACCTTACCCCAGACTCCAAACAAACCCCACATGGATCTCAAACCCAAAACCATAGAGCCAAAACTGCAACAAGAATAAAGTGAAAGAAAAAGGAAATACACCACTATACATGTTCAAAGATGGTGATAGGTTGGTTGCTGATAAGGGAAGCAGCTCCATGGTCCTATAGAAATGAAACAAAGAAGCTTAGATGGCTCATCATCATCATCTAGGTCTTATCCCAACTATATAGGGTTGGCTACATGATCCTCTTTTGCCATTCCATTCTGTTTAGTGAAATATCCATGCCACATCCATTGATAAATTTTGAGAGCTTAAATCTTTTCCTACTCCAAACCATGTCCTTTTTGGTTTGTTCCCTAGCCCTTCTAGCCCCTTCAACTTGTAATTGATCTCTTTTTCTTACATGTGCTGTATGTGGTCTTCTATGAATGTAATCAAGCCATCTAAGTCTACTACTTCCTTTCATTTTATCACTATTGGAGCTACTCCTAGTTTCCTTCGAATGACTTCATTTCTGACCCTATTTTTTCTAGTTTTTCCACTCACCCATCTCAACATATGCATATCTGCCACACTCATTTTTTGGACACATAGCTTCTTGATTGCCCAACACTCCATACAACATTGTTGGCCTTACAACTGTTTTATAGAATTTCCCTTCTAATCCATGTGGTATTCACCTATCATATGAGACTCCAAACCCACCCAGTGTTTTAAAAGTGCAAGGCACAAAAAAGCGCCTGAGGCACAAGGTGGAAGGCAAGGCGTGCGCCTTTTTGAGGCAAGGCACAAAAATACAAAAAAATGCTAAAAATTAAAAAAAAATGCAAAAAAAAATAAAAAAATGCAAAAAATATTAATAAAAATATAAACTTAAATTTTAAAATAAATGTTTTAAAAACCTATTATCTAAAATTAAAATACATAAACATTACATGTAAAGCGTATTCAAATGAAATTTTAAAAATAAAAGCAAACATATAAAGCATTTTCAAGCATGTAAAACTGACAATCTCTTTTTTTCCTCAATTGTATTACTTCAAGTAGCTAATGGAATGTAAAACATATTGCATTCTTGATTCTACGAGTCACCTTTGTACCATGCCCCTCAAGGCAAGCCTGAACAAGTCCATATTAGGGTCTTAAATTCTTATTTTTCACATAAAAAATAATGATTTTATAACTTTAATTGCCTTTTAATAAGATATTGTATAAAAACATTTATCAAAAAAAAAAAGATATTGTATAAAATCATTATTTTTTCTATGAGAAATAAGAATTTAAGACCCTAACATGGACTTGTTTGGGCTTGCCTCGAGGGGCATGGTCAGGGGTCTGGGGGCAGAGCAACCGGCCCAACCATTAGGCTAAAAAAAAAGCAAAAAACTCAGAATTTTAAATGCCTAGGTTGAGGCGCAAGGTGCATCCGACGCACCAGGTGTGCGCCTTTTGAAAGGGGTGCACCTAGGACCATAGTTGTCAAGGCGACGCCTAGGCGACAAGGCACCCTTTGAGGCTCGCCTCGCCTAATCGCCTAACAGTTTTCTACTTCCTACTATAAAATACTTTTTTATTCATTCTTTTTTGAGATTATAATTATAAAATAGACATTATTAAACTAAAATAATCATTTTGTATTTATATACTAATTTTTTTTATTATTTTCTTATTTATTAGGGTTTAATCAA
>NW_010729501.1:35727-52362 GCF_000365185.1 Nelumbo nucifera | reverse complement strand
CGAACTGAGGAAAGTCTTCTCAACATAGTCCAGAGAGAGGGAGAGTCCATCCGGGGCTATATCAAGCGGTTCAACGATGCATGCATGCAGATACCGCGCCTGGACCCCGTGGTGCGCCTTGCAGTAGCCAAGAAGGGCGTGACGCACAAAGAATTCAAGTGGCACATGGTTATCAACCAGCCGACGACCATAACTAAATTCCTCAGGCTTGCGGACAGGTTCATAGCCATAGAAGAAGAGATCAACTAGAAGGGCGAGAGCGCACCCGAGGAAAGAAAAAGAAAAAGAGAAGGAGAACATTCCATCCAAGGAGACAGTCGAAAGAAGAAGGACATAGCTCAGGGGGCAAAGCCGGGTCAGCCGTTCCGACCCCCTGTAGTGGACCAAACTGATTACACCCCACTGAACGCGAAGCGAGATGAAATCCTGATGGCAATCAAGGACGCCCCGTACGTGAAGTGGCCACCCCGCCTGAGGGGGAATGCCAATGAAAGAAATAAAAGCTTATATTGTAGTTTTCACAGAAACCACGGTCATAGTACCGAGAATTGTAAAAATCTCCGCGACGAGATAGAGGAACTCATTCGTCGTAGATATCTAAGAAATTTCGTACAGAATAATAACAATAATAATAATAAAGTAGGTCGGCAAGGGGTGCACGGTAAGGATGCTCCCGAGTCCAGTAGCAGGCCGCTAGAACAATCACAAAGGCAGCCTCCGGAAGAGAGGCCAGTTCGGGGTACCATCCACATGATAGTTAGAGGATCAACCGTTGCAGGTTGTACCTCAACAACAGCTCGGACGTCAGTTCGCGAAGCTGCCAGGGAAGAACAAAATCCTCTGAAGCGGCCGAAGACGGAAGAACCAATCTTCTTCACGGAGGACGATGCGTGAGGGGTCCACTACCCCCACGATGACGCGCTTGTCATAAAACTAAGGCTCAATGATTTCGAGGTCAGGCGCGTCCTCGTTGACTCAGGTAGCTCGATAGATATCCTCTTCAAAGCCGCGTTCGATCAGCTTCAGTTGCAGGGAAGTGACTTGCGGCCCACGAACACTCCCTGGTGGGTTTCAGCGGAGAAGAAGTCAGGCCCCATGGGAAAGTAACAGTACCTGTGGAAGTCGGCACATGGCCCTGCGTAGTCAGACTCAACCATGACTTCCTGGTGGTCGTGACCCCCTCCCCATACAACGCCATAATAGGCCGGCCGATCACCCATGTCCTACGGGCAGTGGTCTTCACTTATCATTTGGTGATGAATTTCCCTACAGATTTCGGTGTGGGGGTAGCGCGGGGCGACCAGCTTGAGTCCCGCAAGTGCTATGTCGCCGCCCTTAAGGGGAAGACCAAGGTGGCCGACGACCTTGAACCGGAGCAGCCTACGGAGCAAAGCGACGAGCGAGCTACACCCTCGGAAGAAACAATTGTTGTTCCAACTTTAGCAGAAGACCCAGCTCGGACACTTCAGATCGGTGCTTCAGTCCAGGAACCCCTGCGGTCCGAACTAGTAAGTTTCCTACTTCAAAACTTAGATATTTTTGCATGGTTCACGGCAGAGATGCCCGGCATAGACCCTAGTCTTATAACTCACAAGCTCAATACTGATCATGTAGTTAGGCCCGTTAGACAGAAAAAACGCAACCTAGCCCCGGAGCGATGGAAAGCAGTCGACGAGGAGGTCGCGAAGCTCCTCGCAGCCGACTTCATAAGAGAAGTCCATTACCCGAGCTGGGTAGCCAACCCCGTTCTGGTAAAGAAGGCTAACGGCAAGTGGCGCATGTGCGTCGACTACACCGACCTAAACCAAGCCTGCCCAAAAGATTCCTTCCCCCTCCCCATAATTGACCGCTTAGTGGATGTGACCTCAGGGCACGAGTTGATGAGTTTCTTAGACGCCTATTCGGGCTATAACCAGATCAGGATGGACCCGGCCAACGAAGAAAAGACTGCCTTCATCACAGAGTTCGGTCTATATTGTTACAAGGTTATGCCCTTTGGGTTGAAAAACGCTGGGGCAACCTTTTAAAGGCTTGTAAATAAATTATTTGAGCCATTAATTGGCAAAAAAATAGTGTTATGTAGACGACATGGTCGTCAAAACTCAGTTCTCACACGAATTAATACAAGACTTACATTCCGTCTTCCAAATTCTGAGACGATTTAACATGAAATTGAATCCAATCAAGTGTGTCTTCGGTGTTACCTCGGGCAAGTTCCTAGGATACATCGTTAACCGGCGTGGCATTGAGGCCAACCCGGATAAGATTAAGGCCATTTTAGATATGAGACCACCCCGGAAGTTGAAGGAGGTTCAGAAGTTGAATGGCCGTGTAGCCGCCCTGAGCCGCTTCATGTCCAAGTCGGTGGACTGCTATCTACCTTTCTTTAAGGCAATTAAGAGCAAAGGGTTCGAATGGACCCAAGACTGTCAGCTCGCGTTTGACGAGCTCAAGAAATACCTCGCTAGTGTGCCAATCTTAACCCGGCCCGAAGAGGGCGATGTTTTAGAGCTGTACCTCTCGGCGAGCGACGAAGTGGTCAATTCGGTACTAATAAAGGAAGTAGATCGGGTCCAGCGACCCATCTATTATGTTAGTAAAGTATTGTAGGGAGCAGAGACGAGATATCCAAAGATAGAAAAGCTAGCCTACACGTTGGTCATTGCAGCTCGGAAGCTCCGTTCGTACTTCCTGGCTCATACTGTTGTTGTCCTCACCGACAAACCTCTAAGGCAAGTCTTACTTAAGCCCGAGGTCTTTGGTTGGTTGACGAAATGGGCCGTTGAGCTCAGCGAGTACGACCTCCAATAAGCCACAAACTGCTATTAAGGCCCAAGCCTTAGCAAATTTCATTGCCGAGTGCACTTTTAGCTCTGAGGTCCCTAGGCCGGTTGAGCACAAGGCCCCCAGTTCGGGTGAGCCCGGAGCTCCCAGGCCAGTTGAGTCCGACCCCCATTAGGTAACAGCCAGTGTGACATCTCTCCTAGTTAGGCCAAGCGCAAACTGGGATGAGGAGCCCTGGATCCTTCACGTGGATGGCTCCTCGAACCAACAGGGCAGCAAAGCTGGAATAGTTTTGCACGGCCCAAGTGGCACGAAATTGGAGTACGCACTACGCTTTGAGTTCGTGGCATCCAACAATGAAGCGGAATACGAAGCGTTGATAGCTGGACTAGCTCTAGCTAGAGAAGTAAAAGCCAAGCACATCGTCATCTGCAGCAATTCCCAGCTTGTAGTCAACCAAGTCACAGGAGATTACGAAGCTCGCGAACCAACCATGGTTGCTTACTTAACCAAATACATCATAATAGACGAACGGTTGTACCGGAGATCCTACACGCTCCCCTACCTGCGTTGCTTGCGACCTACCGAAGTCGAGCTCGTACTCCACGACACTCATGAGGGTCTGTGCGGCAGACACTAGGGGGGCAGGGCCCTCACCCAAAAGGCACTACGACAGGGGTATTATTGGCCAACAATGAAGACAGATGCCATCGAGCTCATCAAAAAATGTGACAAATGCCAGAAGCATGCCAATATTCACCATCAACCTACGGCCAACCTCTAGTATCTCACCAGCCCATGGCCTTTCGCACAATGGGGCATTGACATACTTGGACCGTTCCTGCCAGCGGCAGGCCAGAGGAAGTTCTTAGTAGTAGCAATGGATTACTTCACCAAGTGGGTAGAAGCTGAACCTCTTGTAACGATCACAGTCCAGAACGTCGAAAACTTCTTTTGGAAGAACATTATGTGCCGCTTCGGGCTACCTCAGGTACTAATTTCTGACAATGGCAAGCAGTTCGAGGATATCAAATTCCAGAACTGGTGCCAAGATATGGGGATATGACAAAATTTCACTTCGGTCGCACACCCTCAAGCAAACGGTCAAGTAGAAGTCACAAATAGAGCCATCCTCCATGGACTGAAGGCACGTCTGGACCAAGCTAAAGGATTATGGGCAGACGAGCTACCCAGTGTTCTATGGGCTTACCGAACCACGGAGAAAACCGCCACAGGAGAGACTCCCTTCAACCTCACCTATGGCACCAAAGCAGTCATCCCGGCAGAAATCGAAGTATCTACGTTGCGACTGGAAGCATACAATGATAAGACGAATGAAGATGAGCTACGTACCAACCTCGATCTCCTCGACGAAGTAAGGGACCTCGCGTACATTAGAACCGCAGCATACCAGCAAAGAGTAGATCGGTACTATAACGCCAGGGTCAAGAAGTGGAACCTCCACGTCGGTGACCTGGTCCTGTGTAAAGTTATGGTACCTGAGCCCGGCGCTGGCAAGCTCGGATCCAACTGGGAAGGACCTTACCGAGTGAAACGAGTGCTCGGAGAAGGAACATACGAGCTCAAGACCCTTGAAGGGAAACAAGTACCTCGGGCATGGAATATTGTCAACTTAAGACAATATTACCTGTAACAACTGAGTAGACTATGAGTCACTCCCAGAGCCTAAGGGCCAAAATGTCGAGCTAACGTGACATCGGCGTAATAAGACACAGTCGCCTCCATGGCATGGGCGAACTCCAAGAGTGGACTATGAGTCACTCCCAGAGCCTAAGGGCCAAAATACCGAACTAACGTGATCTCGACGTAATAAGACCCAGTCGTCTCCGCAGCATGGGCAAACTCCGAGGGCAGACTATAAGTCACCCCCCGGCTTAYGGGCTAAAACACTGAACTAACTAACACCTCGACATCAAGAAATACTTAGCCATTCCGATGATGAAGGCAAAGTACGAAAAGCGTAAGCAGCTCGGGTTTAAACCCTACCACACATAGCTCGTTTCAGTATGTTGATTGAACCAAAGAACAACCAACAAGTGTATGATTCAGGCACATATGATAATCACTTCGCTGCGCACCATAGAGATGCCTTAAATGATTAAGGGACAGTTCAAAATAACGAGTATCGAGAAGTCCTACTTCGGGTATGTAGCTCTAATAGCTCGGGTGTTGAGATCGCCTTAGCAATAATAAAGAGAGCACATCATACTTGGAAGAAAAAGAAGAAATTTCATTACCATAAAAAAAAGAAGATAAAGAAAAATAACAAGGCAATAACCGAGCTAGACAGCTTGGGAAAGTCTGACAATCAAAGGGCACAACCGCCCAACCAAAGATCTTTGCAAGACCAGGTTTAGGGTACCCGGGAACCATCAGAAGTCCAAGAAGACACTGCCAAAGCCTCAGGGATCCGCCTCCTCATCTTCGTCCTCCGGAGAGTCAGGCTCCTCTTCCTCCGCCTGGTCCGTTGTCTCGGGAGACATGCCCTTCATAGTGATGCTGTCAAGGTTGAGCCCAAAGAATTTCTTCTGAACCAACCACCGGCAGAGCTTAAACCCAGAACGGTACGAACTCGAGCTGTGTTCCACCTGGAGGTCGTGATATTCCTAGGAGTCCTTGAAATCCCAGACTGCCTTCTCTCATTCAGCCTCCACCATCTGGTCAAAATTCCGCGTTCGATCCAGAAGAGTAGACTCCAAGTCTCGCACCTGCTGCTAGAGGAGTTCCCTCTCCGTCACCACCCTCGATGACTCCTCCCTATAACGCTCGCTCTCTTCGGAAAGTCGGGAAATATGTGCCTCCTGGTCGCGGACGAGCAACTCCTGAGATTCACTCCCCTTGTGAGTGTGATGGAGCTCGCCCCGAGTCCGGTCGAGCTCGCCCTGGAGCTTCTGATTGGTAGTCCGCTGGTCGATGGTGTCGCCGCGGTGGATGCACGTCTGGAGGGCCATAGCATGGATGGCGGTATTCACATGCCAACAAAAGGAGGATCGAAAGACAGCAAAAGGAAGCAAAACGAGAGAAGGAAGGAAAGAATCACTTACCACCATGCAGTGAGAGGAGGCAAACACGGTGAGGTCATCGGGCTCCATTTCCCCCCACTTGGCGACCTTGTCGTTACAGATCGCCCTCTAGCTCTTCTGTCGAGCCACGACGTAATCATTCACCCCCTCCTAGTTCCCCACTGGGAACCGCGAATAAGGGAATGGCTGGAGAGGATTACGGGGAGTCACCCCCTGCCGTAGGAGCTCGCCCCCTTCGAAGCCAACCCCACTAGCTTCTTTGGGGGGAGGTGGCAGGATTTCAGGTGGCGGAGAGGATAAGACCGGCTCGGCCGATCCAAACTCGGTGCCCCCCGAGGGGGGAGTCCGATCGGAGCGCGACCTCTTCTCTCTGCGCCTCTGGTTGCTTGAAAGGAGGCGGCGCGAGTCGATACCAGACATGATGGCTGCCAAGAAGAAACCATGAAGTGTTAGTTCAGTAAGAACGAAGTATATATAAGCACAACGTTATGACAAGTACTACGTGACCTAAAAAGGCAACCTACCCGGGCTAAAGCTGACCTGCACGAGCTTCTCCTTGGTCAAGTAGTCCGAACAGAGGAAGCCTACCGATGCCCAGGACAACATCGTTTTCTGAGTATCGGGATCCAGCTCGACCCCGAAATCCTGGATGGAGCCCCTCCAAGAAGTAGGGAAGGGCCACCCTTCAAGGTTGCGGACCAAAAATTAATCTCGCTTCCAAGCAGGAATCTTTTTTGAAAGCTCATGCAAGAGCTTGTAGCCATGACGGGGAGAGAAGTAATAGAGACGCCTCTCCGGTGGAGCCCCGGGGGTGGCATTCTTTATACAGATGATAGCGGAAAAAATATCGAGATTCAAGGGAAGACAGTATTCCCAACACAAGGATATAGTCCCAACCATGTTCCGAATGACATTGGGATGGAGTTGATCGATAGTGACATTAAAGTGGTTTAGCACCTCCACTATCAAGGGGTGTAGGGGGAGACGCATGCCAGCTTCGAGCTGCTCCTGGTAAATGACTATCTCATTGGGACCATGCTCCCATGGAAAGTTACTAGTGGGAAGGCAGTAAAGGAGGTCCCTGGGGAGGTGGAAATAACTAATTAGGGACCTAAGTCTCCCCTCTGTCTGTGTCGGGCTCCCTTCCCCGGGAGGTGGAGGCTCCTTCTCCGTAGGCCTCCCTGGCCCCCGAAACCTGCTCCCAAGCTCCCCCCGAGCTCGAGGGAGCATCATTGTCCTGGTCACCGCCCTGGTGACGAATATGGTACGGATACCCCGACATGACTGACAATAACTATGACTCACCGGAAAGGACGAGGTGAAGTGAGTTGAGGAACTCGAGTAGACTTGACAAATGCGCGACCTCAGAATCCGAAGACAACAAGATGGCGTGAGGGAAAATGAGACCCAGAGGGCCCTCCTATTTATAGCCCCCGCGTCTTCGAATCAACGGCCCAGATTAAAGCGGATCCAACGGTTCACAGGCATACTGACCGCACGCCTTCTGAAAACTGAAAGTGATTGGCTGCACATCTTCCATGATTAAGGTAATGATGGCTGCACGATGTCCGAAGTTAAGAGCCACTTCTACACGTTTTGGGAATTCGAAAAGTCAGAAGATCTCCTAATTCTCGCGAATGCATTTAATGTGAGTAGTCAATCAAGTTTGAATTTCGGTCAAATCAGTCCGTCATACTTCATGAACTCCTCGCGCTAAGGCAACGCTCTCAGCTCGAGGAGTGGGGGGCAATTGATGGAGGATGATTTTGCCCGACCTACGAAATAGTGGCATGTGGATCTGACTCAGCACGAGCAGCATCTCAACATCGTGGCCTAATACGACTAAGTAACGAGCCCATAAAGCAGCTCGCTACGTCGTAGCTCACAAAAGAAGGAGCTCACCACAACGCGAGCTCCGGGTTCCCCGAGCTACCCCGAAAGGGATATTCCAAGGCAACTTTCGCTCGCGAGCTAGGGAAACCAGCTCGCTTGAGCCCCCAGGTAGATAAGTCATCCCAGGGACCAATTCTACTAAGGGTAACCCTAAAGCATTTCGAGCTCGCTACAAAGTAGCTCGTGTATGAGCAGCACGAGCATTCCTCAGGAAGCTCCATCTGACAGGCTGTACCGATTAGACTGCGCCACGTCCCTTAACCGACGACGTAGTCCCTATCCTTTTGATAGTTTGCAGCCACGTCTCTCAGCAGGCGGAGGCGCGCCTACCCTTTGGAGACGTGTCACTCACCCGGGCAAGGAGTACGTTGCAACGTCCACCTACACAGCGCTGGCAGGTAACGGCTGTGGCAGGGGCCAGTGGCGGTTACGCCCGATCTGACAAGAATGCCCCTATAAAAGCCCTCAGGGAAGAAGAGAAACTTCTTCTTCAGACTTCTAATCTCTCAAGCATAGTGAAAAAGTGCGACCTACACTCTTAGCTACCGCATACTTCTTTTCTCTTTCTCCTGCATTCTAACTTAAGCATCGGATTATTCCCACCGGGTAAAAATCCCCGAGAATCCTTCCTTTCCATCTTCTCAGGTGCCGTCCGTCGCCAACAAGGATCCAGTCAGCAGCCAGGTAGGAGTGCCCGGATCGTGCCGCATCAGTAATAATATCAAAATAAGAGGTAATGGATTGAATCCTAACCAATTTCATAAAATTGGGATTAGTTTATCGATTTTTTGGTTAAATCGAATTTTAGGTATTACGGTTCTTGAGCCCTGGGTACACTGTTTTTTGAGCGCTACATTTATGACTGTTAAATGAACGTTGAATGCCCATTTGGGAGGTCTCTCGAGGCAGGCTTCTATCAATCATTGTGTATTGGATATCTAAACCATGGTTTAAATATGAAGTTACCATGGCTGAATCACTACATCTCGCTTTTTACACATAAGTCCTCTTGGGCTGCAAGTCGGGCTGGGTTAGGTCTTGTTGAGCCCAACCTTAACCCAATCCTAAATTCTAAATCCCAACCCTAACCTTTACCAAACTCGGCTTTCAACCCGATCAACCCAATTCTAACCCTAACCCTAACTAAATTCCTTCAACCCTAATCCAATTGGGTTTGGGTTGGGCCCAACCCAACTTTCTTCCCATCCCTTAAAACCTCATAGAATTTCTCGATTTTAGATCTTAACTCAACTCTCACTACTTATATTAGTCCTATGTTTCGTTGATATTTATTTGTTGACGTTCTTTTTTTTTTTTTGTTCTTTTGCTACAAAATTCAGAAAAACAAGTGGCAGAAATGACTATAGTTTTTTATGAGTTATGACTTACGGTAGATCTTTCTTATGCGACAAATAAGATAGAGGAGATGAAGAATAAAATTTTCAAAAAACATAAAATAATGTTATTAAGGTTTTAGTCTTTCTTATTTGAATTAAGTGAAATGATTATCTTAAAAGAAATACATGATACTATATGGTGGGGGCTATACAAATATCATGCATCTAAGCAAATCAATGTATGTTATATATTACATATAACATATATTTTATATATGACATGTACTACAAAGTCATGTTCGAGTTGGGTCGGGTTGGCTAAGGGGTCAACCCTAACCCAACCCGAAGTAAAGTCGGGTTCATGAATTTCAACCCTAACCCTAATCCAAACATCAACCCGACCCAACCCAACCCAACTTTTTTGGGTTGGGTTCGGGCCAACTCGACCCAAGTTGAAAGCTTTAGTCCTCTCAAATTAGGAATGCAAATGGATCAGATGGGATTCAAATCAATGCATATTCAAATTTGATCTGATATTGTTCATGTCGGATCTGATTCGATTCAAAGATCCGATCGGATTTAATAGGACTCGATTTGAATTCGAATTTTATTGGTAAGTGAGATCTTTGGATCTGATTTGATCCGATTTGTTCTCTTTAAAAATTTATAAATTATTAAAAGAAAATTAAAATATACTAATTTAAATAAAGTAAAAACAGAAAATACAAGTATTTTTAAATTATTTTCATCATATATATACATGTTTTTTATAAAAAAATAAATAATATAACAATTTTATAAAATATAAGGTAAATTACAAAGACCCCCTATACTATGGGGTTTGTGACAAAGACCCCCTTATACTTTGTTTTGCGACAAAGACCCCCTATACTATGACCGTGAGACAAAGACCCCCTTCCGTTAGCTTTTCATTGAAATCCGTTGCAATATTTTTTAATCCCCATACTATTCTTATAATAACTATTCGGACAAGTAGAAGAAAAATACTATTCATCTTCCCTGTACACGAATACAAACGGTGGCAATACCTTCTACCTCAGATTCCTTCACATTTCTCTCTCTCTTTCACTCGACTAAATCAGTAGAGAAAGTGCGACATACCAATTAACTCTTCCCCTAAATAAAGTCATCACAGTTTTTACTTTGATGCTTAAGGCACTAATCAATTTTGAATTTCCGGTGACCTGAGTCAGAAATCTTACCATGTTTTCATCGTTTTCCGGGATGGGCACCTAGCAGCCTGGTGAACCATGTGTGGTCACCGTGAATTATTCAGACAAGACCGGCCTTGGATGCGATCTTTGCATAATCATCATCGAATTCGGGCCTTGCATTACTAGAGGAGGTCAGTGCGATCCTTGAGTTTTAAAGAAAGAATTCAATTATGCAATTGACCAGTATAAATAGAAAGTATACGAAAATGATATTACTACTTAAGAAAGGAAGGTGTTTCATAATTAATAAATAGAAAGTATTAGTCTACTACTACTTAAGAATGGTTTAGTAGAAACACTCCTCCCAAAGGTAAAAAAATTATCTGAAGGCAATTACGAATGTCTTTGTTACCAAGGGATAGTAAATACATGGGTGTTCTCCTTCTCTAGGCAATTACGAATGTCTTTCTTACTTTGATGCTTAAGGCACTTGTCTATCTTATGCAGCGAGGAAAACTCTAATTCAATCAACTTTGTAATTTGACTTGTTCATGGGCTGGGTAGCCCGGCCCGATCTGTTATTAAGTCAGGCTTGGTCATAATTTTAGGCATGTGGGTTTAGGCCTAAAGCACCAAGCCCGACTTTTTTTTGGGTCGGGCTCGGGCTTTCTTAAAAAAGTCCAATCCGAGCCCAAGCCCGACTTGATACAATATATTAAATAATAAAAATATATTTTATTTAATAAAAATATATATACACAATATTTTTTTGTTCTTCTTCTGTTTTTTTCCAAGTAATAGTGAAATTTTTATTATTTTTGAGTTTTAAAGGTTTTTAATATAAATAAAACACTTTTTTATTGAATAAAAAAGAAAAAAAAATTGTTTTCAAATTTCTGGCCGAGCTCAGGCTCGGGTCCGGGCTTCCGGCTTTATATGAGGGCCGGGCTTGGGTTCAAGACTTAGGCCCAGTGGTCAGGGCAGGCTCGGGCTTGGGCCAGAGTGTATTATGTTGATACATATACAGCCCGACCCAAACCCGACCCGACCCGACCCGACCCGATCCATGAACAAGTCTAATTGCAATCTATTCCTATGTATTATATGACAGTGACCGAATTCCCTTTGAAGACATTGAAAGAAATAGAAAAAAAAAATCCAACACAACTTTTGGTGGAAAGGTTCAAAAGAAACCAAAGGATTTAGGTGGGCCAGCCAGAATAAGCTAGCAACTTCAAGGAAGGATGGTGGTCTATGTTTTAAGAGAGCAGATATTCTAAACAAGGCTTTTTTGTGCAAGCTAGGCTGGAGGTTTCTCAAGGAACCCCAATCTCTTTGAGTAAAGGTTTTGAAAAGCAACTATCTCCACCAAAAGAAACTGATTCCTTATAGAGTTTATGCATCAACTTCTCCTATTTGGAAGTTTATCTGCAAGTCTCTGTGGTTGTTGTTTCCAAACCTAGGAGTTCAACTTAGTAGGTCCTCGAATCTCAGTGTGTGGAATTTTCCTTCGATTAGGAATGGTTTGGGTTTTCTAACCCCAATGGGTCCCCCATCCTAGAGGAGACTGTTATAGTGTAGTAAGTGATTTTGTTTTGGATTGGGATGAAATGGAACTCTCTCAATCTTTCTCTCTAGCAAAGGTGGAGTTGATACTCAATACCCATATTCACGGCTTCTTGTGTTAGGATGTGTTCATTTGGCTAGGCTCTAGTAATGGTAACTTCTCGATCAAGGACATGCATGCTCAACTATAGAATGAAATCAATGAACCGGTGGGTGAGTTTGTCAAACAGGTAATCCATAAGGTTTGGAAACTTCAAATTCCCCCAAAATTCAAACTGTTTCTTTGGAGATTGGCTAGGGGATTTGTGTCACAAAGAGTAGGTTATGCCAGCCTGGCCTTCCTTATGACCCTATGTGTCCATTCTATGGTTTAGAAAAAGAAAGTCCAGTTCACCTTTTCCTAACCTACTCCCTTTCGAAAGTTGTGCTTTTTGCTTCCCCTTGGGGTTTTAGGTTTGGGATGTCTAAAGACTGAAGTCTCTTCTCTGAATGATTTCTTTAAATATCTTGTAGACTCATTTAGGGATAGGGCAATTCTAAAAGGCATTATGAGTTGGCTTGCTATAGATTTTTTATTTTACTAGTAATTAAGCACATGCGTTGCACGTGAGAAATTTTTCTTCATATTAATTACTTGAATTTTAGATATATCATAGTTAAGATAGAATTGAAAATTAATAAAAGTAACAATATGATTAAAAATAAACTTAAATGCTTGTACCAAATAACAATTATTATTATTATTATTATATTTTGTATTCCATTTCTATCATAAATAAAAATAACTTTTATTTTAACAATTATTTTTGTTTAATATGATGAATATATAACATTAGAAATGTTTTCAAATGTTCTTGACAAAATTCTGTACATTTTCATTTTTTGGTGTTCTATCCTTTATTAAATATGTATTATTCAATTATGACACCATGTGTTTCTTAGAAAAGTTGGATCATTGACCCACCATCTAGAAAAGAAAATAACTTTGCTTTCAGATTAGTTTTAAATTAGGGAAAATTATAGTCAGAACTGGTTATACATTTAAAATTAAGCTACTGGTTAGTGTAAAAATCAACAAAACTCTGACAATGGACTCTACTTTTCAAATTATAAAAAAAACATTGCCATGTCATTAGAGGCTTATGTGGCTATTGCCAACATGGGGCTCTTGATCCATGTTGGACACAACAAAAGGCTTATACTGAAATTGCCCTTTAATGCTAGATGACTGGAAAATAAGAAAATGGTTTTTAGTTTCTCTCACTCACCCTCTCTCTCTCTCTCTCTCTAACTCACACACACACACACACACACACACACACACACACACACACACACACACACACACACACACTCTCAGAGTCATCTCTCTCTACTCAACGACTGTGTGGTTTGAAAATAAATAAAAATGGTTTTTGGTTTCTGTATTTACGTTTTCTCTATCAATTTTTCTCATTCTTTCTTTACCTATCGTTATCCCCCAATCTCTCTCTTTCTCTTTCTCGGTTAATCTCTCATTCACTTGTAATTTCTATCATTCTCCCTTAGTTTCTCTCACACTCATTCTCTTGTTCTTTTTTTTTTTAATTTTCTTATACACGTATATGGTATTAATTAGACCGTATAAAAGAACATGAGACCAAACTTGGTATAGTTCAAAATTCATTACACCAATTTGATAAAAGTTCATAAGAAACTACTAGCTATGAAATTTACACCAACTTGATAGAAATTTATAACTTGATTGTACAAGTGGTTGGTCCTTTTAGTTCTTTTATACGGTTTGATTAATATTATAAAAGTTTGTAAGAAAAATAAAAAAAATGAGAGAGGTAACGGGAGAAAGACTGAGGGAGAAGGACATATTAACCGAGATGGGGAGTGAGAAAGAAGAATGAGAGAGAGAGATTGAGGTTTTGATTTGGCTACATACCAAAGCTGAGAGAGTGAGAGATCGATAGATGACTACGAGAGTGAGAGAGAATGGAGGGAGATCGAGAGACAGAGGGAACAAGAGAGAAATTGAAAACCTATTTTCGGAATAGGCTTTTTTTTTGTGTCCAACATGGATTAAGAGTCCCATGTTGCCAACAACCACATAAGGCTCTAATGACATGGCAGGGKTTTTTATAATTTGAAATGTAGATTCGGCTATCAGAGTTTTGTTGGTTTTTGGACAAACCTACAACCTAATTTTAAATGTATAACCGGCTTTGACTATAATTTTCCCTTTAAATTATATTTCATTTACATTATATAAATAATTTTTACTTATCACACTAAATTTTTGTTTGTCTATGATATCATTTGACCCAAATCACTAACCCACACCAAAAAAAAAATAGTTTGATTTCTAGGTTGACATAAAATTTTGATTTACATTTCCATCATTGAAAATTTTTTTTCTTATGTATAATACTTATTTTTGTTCAATATAATGAATGCATAATATTAGATATGTACCCAATATTTTATTTTTTATAAATATATAACATTAGATATGTGCCAAAAAATTTCTCTATTTTTTTTTTAAATTTTTGTGATTCTTTGTATTTTTTATTTTTAAAAATTTTATTATTTGACTATAACATCAAGAGGCACTATTCAAAATTAACAGTCATTAACTATTAACTACCTTTTAATAGTCACAATTTTTGAAATTGTGACTATTCAATGAGCCTTTTTTGAACCAGCACCTTTCTCTACTCCATGACTATTTAGAAATTATTTAAGGAGCGTGAATCAATCAATTGCACACATAATTTTCGAAATTCATTTGGTCTTTCTCAGTTTGGTCTACTATTGTCTCACAGAAAGTTTTTTGAAAACTCTTCAACTTTACTGGTTGTAGATTCTCACCCAAGGCTCTGTTGTATCCTGGGAACGGATTTGCTTGTAAGTTGTAACTCAATAACAAAGTCAATGGAGCTGAGTGAGGGTAAATAACGTTCTAAAGACAGTGTTTCCAGACACACCTTAGAGCTTCTCCTCCAAGTTCCAGTGACCCCAATTTCCAATAATAAGTTTATCCTTTTTTTTTTTTTCTAATATGCATTTCTCATTTAGGATTCCCATTAACGTTTGAACAACTTAAGTTCACACTTTTTTTACGTGGTTTGTGCTGATGCTTTGGTTCCTAAATCCTAAATAGTTTAACAACCTTAATCAATTTAGTGATAACCATGTTCTTTCCCATGTTTTGCCCCTATCTAATAGGCAAAGAATCAGACAATTGAGTAATTTCTAGGTTTGTTAATAGATTCTGCTTGACTTTCATTCTATGTTTTAATAGAACCATCCTCTGATTCCTTAATTTCTTTTGTTTGTTTCCGGCAAAGGGGGTGGACTAGGTTGGGTTGCTATACATTTTTAGTTATTTTGGGTGTGTTAGATAGAGATTTATTTCTAGTCATTGTGTTTGGATGTGAAAGGTAGGCAGGTACTGTTTCGCTAGTGTGTATACAATGCCATGAAGGTGGGGTTTCCCTTTCCAGCTGATCCAATTGCTAGATCGCCCAAACAGTTTGGTTAACTTTTTTCTTACGTTTTAATTTTTAAGTCAGGGGTTCAATTTTCTGATTTAGAAAGAATTAGAAATTCTTGAACTCTAGAAACAGATGCATGCCGATGTTGTCGAGATCGATTTTGTGCTTTCCATAAAAAAGACCACCGGGAAAGAAGTGATTGTAGAATTTTCCATCATATTTATTGGATTCCCGATGGGTTTGCAATTGTTCATCATTACTTTGGTTCAATCTTAATTACCAAGGAAGAAGATGATGAATAATATTTCGAAGAATAATTTTAACATTTTAAAAATTTTTAAATAACACATGTCATCACGTGATATACATTATTGACGATTAATTAAACAATAAATACTAAATTGGCATATTTTAAAAGTTTAAGTACTAGATTGATACATTTTAAAATTCATGGACCAAAATGAAATTAAGTCCAAAATACCTTAATTTTTTAAAATTTTTAATGTATTATCCTCTATGGGCAAATTGAGGATTTTAAAACATTTAAAATATCACATCATCAAGGGCTCTGATATGCTACTCACTACTTATTCTCACATTTCAATCCAAAGGACATAACAGTTGCGCATTAGGATATCTTCCTTTTCATTAAGATATTCCCAATACACGGCATCAATGTTCGGTTAGTATAGATGTGGGAGCAAGTAGTGGGTAATGAGTGCTCATCAATTGTCCTCGATTACCATCGATCACATGTGCGCCTCAAGACCCTACAAACACCCCACATGCACATCTCAACGTGCATTCGAAATGAAGTTGTGAGTGAGATGTTACCAATATACGGTTGAGATATGCTGTGGGGCGTCCTTAATGGGGGCTTCCAAGGTCACCGGGAATTCGGGATTTCGGGAGCAAAAGAAAAAGAAGAGAAGTTAAAATTTATCATCCCGAAAGCTCACATGGAATGAAATTTCCGAAATGATTAAGTTTTTCCTTTTCTGGTAACAAATTTCCGAAATGTCAAACCTAGTCTAGAAGACAAATGCTCAGATCTTTCCCTCTGCGTTTTTCTCTATCTTCTTTCAGAGAGAACCTCCATACATGCTTAGACCGAGGTTTTATTTCCTTGTTGAGCCAGTGCTCAAACTTCAGACACATAATTCAAATTCATGGGTTCATGGTTCCAAGAGGGTTCGATCAGGACAATCTTCTTCTCAGTAAATTCGTCGAAACATGCTCCATCTTGAGTTTCAAGGATTATGGGTATTTGGTTTTCACCCTTAAAACACAACCAGATGTTTATCTATATAACACCATGATCAAGAGTCTCTCTCAAACCGACTCTGCTAAA
>NW_010729500.1:101630-113203 GCF_000365185.1 Nelumbo nucifera | reverse complement strand
TCCATGTGATGGGCTCAAGGGGTTCACTGGGCTTTCTAGTGAATTCGGCTAGGCCTTGTAACAAAGGCTGGGCCGAACCCATGTGGCTGATGTGTAGATCAATGCTTGGGTCCCACGCTATACAAGGAAGCCCAACTGGGCAGCAGTTTGGAAGGCTAAGTGAGCACATATACTTATTGAGCCTAAAGCCCATTTCGAACTGGGATGATTTGATCAGTTAAATAAAGGGGCGAATCTGAGATTAGATTAGCAGATAGGATAGGGTCTTACCCTATCGACTCAGAGAGTCCAAATCTTAATACAGATTCAGATCTGGAAACCTCCTTATAAGATTAGGAGAGGGCTGATCTAATCTACAGATAAGATAAGGGTCTATCCTTATCTCTTAAAGGGAACTCAGATCCAAATATGATTTGGATCAGCAACTCCTAATGGGATTAGGAGCTGATCCCTTCAAGGTTATAAAAGAAGGAAGGGGCGGCAGCCTATTAGAAGATCACATTCTCATTTTCAGAGCAAGAGATATAGAAGAGAGAACATAGCACCACTGCGCTATTTTCTCCCTGCTGCCTCCTTTCTGTCGTCGTCCAAACTGCCAGTTCGATCTCCTCTTTCAAGCAGAAACGATCAAGATTGGATCTTTATATCTTCCTTTGGAGAAAGGCTGATCTAAACTTGTGCTCATAGCCTCCAGCGAATTCTTGTGAAGGGTTCGGTTCGTTGGACGAACATTGTTGATTCTGCTCCATCCTACATTGTGTCATCTTCAGTGGGAGCAGTTTTTGGTTCCTTCCTTGGGCGTGAACACCTCCATTGGGAGATACTATTTTTCCGTATCAGGTATATCCCTCTCCTGCTTCTGGTTTAAGATTTTGTTCGGTTTATGGTTCAAGATTGATCCTTGAAAATGCAGATTTTCTAAAACAGGGAATGTGATTTCTAGATGAGAGGAGAGGAAATTTTTGAAATTTCGCCCAACCTACCTACAGGGTTCGGCCATCCATATGATGGATCTCTCATCCCTTCAAACCGTACCTACCAAACCTGGAGACTGCACCCACGTCTCTCATCTGGCGGCATCATGCCTGCCAACCCTAGAGGCTGTCAAGACCGTACTCTGCAGCGACCACCTTTGCCTGACAGCTCAGCTTTGACAAATAAAGGCCAGCCACTCTAAGCCGTTATTTGACAGCAGATCGCAGCAGTAGAGATTTGGAGGCGGTTACACCTGACAAGTCAAAATACCAGAATATAAAGACCCCGACCCCTAGGGGCGAAGGTATTGCGTGATCATCACTCTAGCTCTAATTTCTCTGCAACTCTCTCTTTTGCTCTCCGGGATCCTTCATCTTCTTCCTCACAGGTACCTCCTATCCATCGCTAGCTAGGAGCATAGCCACTTCCAGCTAGGAGTGACCAGGTCGCGCACCATCAATTGGCATCGTCTGTGGGAACGCTTCAAAAAGCCTTCTTCCACCAAATCTTCCAAGTTCAGTTTCCATGGCTTCCTCCAGCAACGCCGGACTCAGTACAGACATGAATGCCTCTGTGGAGCAACCTTAGATCCCGACGGTGTGCGTTGGTCAGGTCACCCTACCTCTCTCCGTGGATGGAGTTCCTACTCTGAACGTGCCCTAGATCATGGCACCTGTGAACGCTCCACTCCCTTCCATGGCGGGTGCAACCTTCACCGAACCATCTGTTGTTCCCCAAGTGACAGGACAAAACCAACTTGAAGACCTGGTACACTACATGCGAGCCATGCAAGCTCAAATGCAATAGGTCTAGCAATTCCAACTGTATCAGCAACAAGTGCTACACCAGGTTTATCAGCATTAGTACCAACAGCAGTTTCCACCATTGCCTTAGAACCAGCAACCGGTTCCACCTCAGTATCCAGCCACACAACAAGCTAAGCCTCGCCGTCAGAATGAACACCCCCTTCATCGGGGAGAGACCTCTCGAATTCAGAACCCTCTTGGGAGTTGGGTTTCATCCCGTGGAAGAGAGAGATGGGCTACTCCCCCCATCTCACAGCATGTGAACAGATCGGGGGATTCTCAGCTTGCCAGACCTGCCTCACCTCGGCTTTCATAGTTCGAGATCCCATTCATAGAGAACTGGTTCGGGGTCCTGGCCGCAGACCGTAGCCATTGCCAACAGTCCGAGCCACTCCCCGCGAAAACTGTGCCTGACAACACCGAGGCCAGTAGTACCAATGCGGAGCCGACCAAGAAGCAACAGAGACGCCGTAGAGCTTGGCGAGCTACAACACAGAATTTGCTTGAACTGCCACCACTCAAAGGGAAAGAAGAAGCGAGCTCGGGAGCAGTGAAAGCCACTCCCCTCCTCTCTGTGCCATCTCCCTTGTCTCCCGAGCTCCTAGCCATCCCAATGCCAAAAGACTTCAAGGTATCCCCTTTGGACAAATATGATGGATCATTCGATCTGAATGACCATGTAGATTCTTTTCAGTCACAGATGCACTTAGCCGGAGTAGGTGAGTCTTGCATGTGCATAGCTTTCTCTACTACGTTTAAGGGGGTAGCTCGCACATGGTATAGAAACCTCGCGCCCGGGACAATTAGGAGTTGGGTGCAATTCGTGCAAATCTTCACCTCACACTTCATCACCAGCAAGAGGTGTCTGAGGTCCCAAGAAAGCCTTCTCGGCATAGTCCAAAGGGAGGGGGAATCTATCCGCAGCTACATCAAGAGGTTCAATGATGCCTGTCTGCAAATACCTGATCTAGACCCCACAGTGAGGCTCACAACAGCCAAAAGAGGCATAATGCACAAAGAGTTCAAGTGGCATGTGGTTGCCAACAAGACCAAGGACGTAATTGAATTCCTCAAGCTCGCAGACCAGTTCAATGGAATAGAGGAGGAGATGAACCAAAAGAATGAGAACCCGCCGGAGAAGAGGAAATGAGAAGGTGAGACCTCGACCAACGGGGATAGTAAGAGGAAGAAAGAACCAGCTCGGGGAGGAAAGCCAGACCAGTCTTTCCGAGCTCCTCTAGTTGAAAAGATGAACTACACGCCCTTGAACGCGAAGCGAGCAGAAATCCTTATGGTGATCAAGGATGTGTCTTATGTGAAGTTGCCACCTCGGATGAGAGGAGACCCAAATACTAGGAATAAAAATTTGTATTGTCATTTTCATAGAGATCACGGTCATAGCACCGAAAATTGTAAAAACCTCTGCGATGAGATAGAAGAACTCATCCATCGTGGGTATTTGAGAAATTTTGTACAAAGTGATAATAAAACAGGACGACAGGGGGAGCAAAGTAGAGATGCACTCGAGCCTAGCAACAGGCAGAATGAGCAGCCGCAGAGGCAGCCACCCGAAGAGAGGCCAGTTCGGGGAACCATCCAAATGATCACCGGCGGATCGATCTTCACGGGCTGCACCTCACCCGTAGCAAGGACCTCGGCTCGCGAGATCGAGAGAGAAGAGAGGAATCCCCCGAAATGGCCAAGGGTAAAGGAACCTATTTTCTTCACTGAAGATGACGCACACGGAGTCCAGTACCCCCACGATGACGCGCTCATTGTAAAAATGAGAATCAATGATTTCGAGGTAAGACGCATCCTTGTCGACTCTGGCAGTTCGGCGGATATACTCTTCAAGACCGCATTCGAAAAACTTCAGCTTCGGGAAAGCTACCTCAAGCCCACAAACACTCCCTTGGTGGGCTTCAGCAAAGAGGAAGTCAAGCCCCTGGGGAGAGTTACAGTACCTGTGGAGGTTGGCACATGCCCTAGTATTGGGAGATTCAACCACCCTTTTCTAGTAGTCGCGACTCCCTCCCCGTACAATGCCATAATAGGTCGGCCAATCACCCATGCCTTACGCGCAGTGGTGTCCACCTATTACTTGGCTATGAAGTTCCCAATGGACTTCGGAGTAGGGGTAGTGTGGGGTGACCAGCTCGAGTCTCACAAATGCTACGTCGCCGCCCTAAAAGGGAAAGCCAAGGTGGCCGACGACCTTGAGTTGGAGCGACCTACGGAGCAACATGAAGAGTGAGCTATGCCCATAGAAGAGACGGTCGTTGTACTTACTTCGAAAGACGACCCAGCTCAGACTCTCCAGATCGGCGCTTCAATTGAGGAGCCTCTACGATCTCAGCTGGTAAGTTTTCTACTTAAAAATTTAGATGTTTTTGCATGGTCCACGGCAGAGATGCCCGGCATAGACCCCGAAGTCATTACTTACAAACTGAACACTAATCCTGTAGTTAGGCCCATTAGATAGAAGAAATGCAACCTAGCCCCAGAGCATTGGAGAGCAATCGATGAGGAGGTTGAGAAGCTCCTCGTAGCCGATTTCATCAGGGAGGTTCATTACCCGAGCTGGGTAGCCAACCCCATTCTGGTAAAAAAGGCCAATGGTAAATAGTGCATGCGCGTCGATTATACCGACCTGAATCGAGCTTGCCCGAAGGACTGCTTCCCACTTCCCAAGATAGATTGTTTGGTGGATGCGACCTCAGGTCATGAGTTGCTGAGCTTCTTAGATGCTTACTCGGGCTACAATCAGATCAGAATGGACCCTGCCGATGAGGAAAAAACATCCTTCAAAACTGAGCTCGGCCTGTACTGTTACAAGGTCATGCCCTTTGGGCTGAAAAATGGAGGGGCTACTTTTCAAAGACTTGTAAACTGATTGTTTGAGCCACTGATCGGCAAAAAAGTAGAATGTTATGTAGACGACATGGTCGTCAAAACTCAGTTTTCACATGATTTAATAAAAGATCTACATTCTGTTTTTGAAATTTTGCGCCAGTTTAACATGAAATTAAACCCGAACAAGTGCTCTTTCGGTGTCACCTCGGGTAAATTCTTAGGTTACATCGTCAACCGACGTGGCATTGAGGACAACCCTGATAAAATTAAGGCCATCTTAGATATGAGACCACCCCGGAAATTGAAGGAGGTTCAGAGGTTGAACGGCCGCATAACCGCTCAGAGCCGCTTCATGTCTAAGTCGACAGATCGCTGCCTGCCTTTTATCAAGGCAATTAAATGAAGCAAGGACTTCGAATGGACCGAAGAATGTCAACTCGCTTTTGATGAGCTCAAAAGGTACCTTGCTAGCATCCCAATGTTAACCCGACCCGAGGAGGGAGAAATTTTGGAGTTGTACCTCTCCGCGAGTGATGAGGTAGTCAGCTCAGTACTGATAAAAGAAGTAGATCGGGTCCAATGACCCATCTATTATGTTAGAAAAGTGTTGCAGGAAGCAAAGACGAGGTATCCAGAGATCGAAAAGTTGGCGTACGCACTAGTTGTTGTAGCTCGGAGACTTCAATCGTACTTCCAAGCTCATACAATCGTCGTCCTCACCAATAAGCCTCTGAGGCAAGTCTTGCTCAAGCACGAAGTTTTGGTAGGTTGAAAAAGTGGGCCATCGAACTCAACGAGTACGACATCCAGTACAAGCCGCGAACTACTATCAAGGCCCAAGCCTTAGCTGACTTTGTCGCGGAATGCACTTTTAGCACCGAGGTCCCTGAGTAGGTCGAGCCCGAGCACAACGACGAAGCTCCAATTAGTGCAACTTCTCTCCTAGTTAGACTGAACCCGACCTGGGTTGAGGAGCCCTGGATCCTCCATGTGGATGACTCGTCAAATCAGCTGGGTAGCGGGGCTGGAATCGTTCTGTATGGGCCAAGCGATGTGAAATTGGAGTATGCGCTACGCTTTGAGTTCATTGCGTCCAACAATGAAGCGGAGTATGATGAGAACGAAAAATATCATATTTTTCTCCCTTAATAATTAGCCTTTTACGTTTATTTTATGCCCAAATGCACTCATAATTCTCATATTTTGGTTTAAGGCACGAAAGGAGGCGTTAGGTGAGAAACAAGGCTAATCGGGTCATTTTACACAGTTTCGACGCCGTGTGGTAGATGGAGCATAACTCTCTCATCCGGACTCCGATTGAGATGATTCAAGATGAGTTAGAAAGATAAGGAAAAGTTATACAACTTTCATGTTTTTAGTTTTGATATATTCGGAATGTATCGAGATCAAAATCGGGTCTGAATTATCTGCAACTGCATTGGTGACGTGTTGAAGACATTCCTTAGCCTTGAAGCTTTCATCCGCGATTTCATCACTCTCCCACTCACACAAGAACGTTTTTTTATCTTATTTTTGAGTCCTTCCTAGATAAGCCAGACTTGTAGATTGACCTAGAGGAATTTTAGGAGATTTTGTAGGCTTTTCTTGGGGGAAATAGATAAGAGGAGAAAACCTAGAGAGAAGAGGAGGCAGATTGGGAGCGACCGAACCTCTCTTCTCTTCTCTGCTCTTCTCTTCACCCCTCTTCTTCATTCTCTGATTTTCTTGGAGTTTTTCACCATGACCATGCGTGGCTAAACTCTTGTACTTGGTCGAAGGAAAAAGAAGCCTCAGAATTCCACCAAACTGTGAGATCTAATTTGGTTTTTATTGTTTAATTCATGCTTTGGATATCGAATGTTCTTCTATGTTTATATCTATGATTGTTTCATTTGATTGCTAGGAAGGCCTACTAGTTTATTATTCATTACAATCTATTGCTAGATTAGATATCAAATCCGTAATTGTTTGATCCCTCTAATCTGTGAAGCAACTAGGGTTTAATGATTTGCTGCGTTAGAAATTGTTAGATCCTAGGAAGAACAGTCGACTAAATTAAATGCAACCACTTGTGCTTGTGTTGTTTAGCTTCATCGATCTCTAATATTTAATGCTATTGCTGGATTAAATCTTTAACGCTTGTTTAGGGGTTGTTCAGTAGTAAGGGCTAAGAGGATCACGTGTTTTCCGTTTAACTGATAGTAGGAAGATGCAGGAAATTAATTCCTACGATGAATATTCAAAGTTTGAATTGATTTATCTTTGCATCGATGAGCAGTAGTGTAATTCTGATGGTGAATGTTAGCCTAGACCAAGATTTGTTCCTTGATTAATTTCAGCACTCGAAGTTACCTAAATTCTCATTTAAGTTGCGTTCTTTATTAATTCTGATTTTCCTTATTTTAAATCTGATTTTCGTTACATACACCCCCCTCCATTTTTGATTCACGTAGCACATAATTTGGGTTAGATACTCTCTGTGGGAACGATCCCTAGTCTCACTACTACATTCCATCTTTACAAGTAGAGGATTATTTTTGGGTGCCTACGACAGCACGCCAAATTTTGGTGCCATTGTCGAGGAGTATTCTAATCAGTTTTGTGCTTCTCGTGATCATTGTTTAGTTCTCGAAATTTTTCAAAAGAAAAAAAAATTCCCTTTTTCTATAGATCGTTTTGATTGTTTGATTATTTTCTGTTCTATTCATTTATTTATTTGTTTAATCATTCTAGATTTTTATTTGTATTTTTTTAATTTTTGTTTGTTTTATGGTATGTCGTTTAGGGTTTATTAGGTTTTCCTCAATTTATGGTTGTAACTCGATACTCTAAGAAAGGTGATTTGCAGTTCGATCTGGAAATAGAAGGGACTTTGTGCAGGTTAAGGAGGGAAGCTCGGAGTCATTCCGAGGAGAACGATCCAGCCTTTGATTCTCTATCTGTTAGCGGATCTGATTTGTCAGAAGAGGACATCATGGCCGGAAATTGAACCCTGAAAGAGTTGGCTGCACCGGATTTAAATCAGCAATCCTTATGCATAACTTTTCCTGCTTTAGATGCTGATGTTAATTTTGAATTAAAATCTGGATTGATACATCTCTTACCCATTTTTCAAGGTCTTGTAGGTGAGGATCCTCACAAGCACTTGAAGGAGCTGCATGTGGTATGCACAAGCATGAAACCCATGGGGGTAACTGAAGAGCAAATCAAATTGAGAGCCTTCCCATTTTCTCTGAAGGATTCGGCTAAGGATTGGCTCTATTATCTACCTTATGGGAGTGTTACCACATGGAACGAGATGAAGAGGCTCTTCCTAGAAAAGTACTTCCCAGCTTCAAGGGTGGCCAATATCAGAAAAGAAATCTATAGAATAAGGCAATACAATGGGGAGTTCCTACATGAATACTGGGAACGCTTTAAGAAGTTATGTACAAGCTGTCCCCATCATCAAATCAGCGAACAACTACTTATTCAATATTTTTATGAGGGACATCAACCTATTGATAGGAGCATGATCGATGCTGCTAGTGGAGGGGCTTTAGTGGATAAAACCCCCGAGGCCGCGAGAAATCTGATTGCTAATATTGCGGCCAACTCTCAACAGTTCAGCTATTGGCTCAACCTTCTAGCAAAGCATGCTAATGATGTAATATCTCTTCCCTAGAACAACAAATTGCAAGTCTGAGCTCTCTTGTCCGTCAAATGGTTGTAGGTAACATGCAAATAGTGAAGGCTTGTGGGATATGTTCGACAGTAGGGCATCCAACTGATATGTGCCCAACTCTTCAAGCGGAGCCCGTCGAGCAAGTAAATGCGGCAGGTGGTTTTCTAGGGCAACCGCAAAGGAAATATGATCCCTTTTCAAACACGTATAATCCGGGATGGAGGGATCACCCCAATCTTAGCTATGGGAATCCACAAAACCACCAAACTTTTCAGCCATATCAGCTGCAACCCCCTAGACAACAGTTGACCCAAGCTTCTAATTCAGGTATGTCTTTAGAGGATATTGTTAAATCTCTTGCCACTAACACTTTGTTATTTCAACAAGAGACGAAACAATTTTAGCAAGAGACACGGGCCAGTATCCAACGTTTGGACAATCAGATGGGCCAAATGGCGACGGCAATTAGTTGGTTAGAGGCACAAAGTTTGGGGAAATTACCCTCTCAAACGGTTGTGAATCCAAAAGAAAATGTAAGTGCAATCGTTTTGAGAAGTGGTAAAGAGGTTGAGACACCAGCAAGGACAGAGCCCGCAGTGTCGAATCAAGGAAAGGAGAAAGACATTGTTCCCAATGATGATGAAGTACCTAAGCGTAAGTTTCCTCCTCTTTCTGCTTATAAACCGGTACCTCCTTTTCCTAATGCTTTAGTAGGAACGAGGAAAGATGAGCAGTTCAATGAATTTTATGAAACTTTCCGTAGATGCGAGACAAATACCCCCCTTTTTAATGCTCTTAAACAAGTACCTCATTATGCTAAATTCCTGAAAGAACTATGTACACATAAGAAGAAACAAAAACTGAAAGGATGTGAAAAGGTGAGAGTAGGGGAGAATGTTTCTGCAGTCATTAAAAAACTCCCCACAAAGTGCGAAGATCCAGGTATGTTCACTATCCCCTGCATGATAGGTAACACTAGAATTGAGAAGGCCATGTTAGACTTAGGAGCTTCTATTAATGTCATGCCATATTCTATATATGCTTCTTTGAAACTTGGACCTTTGAGTAAGACTGGTGTAGTGATTCAATTGGCTGATAGATCTAATGCCTATCCTAAGGGTGTAGTTAAGGATGTTCTTGTGAAAGTAAATGATTTGGTTTTTCCTGCTGATTTTTATGTGCTTGATATGGATAATGGTGATCAAACCACTCCTATTTTGATAGGAAGACCATTCTTAAAAGCATCCAAAACTAAGAAAGATGTTTATAGTGGCACACTCACCATGGAATTTGATGGTAAGATTGTTAAGTTTAATATTTATAATGCCATGAAATATCCTACTAATGATAATTCTGTTCATTCTGTTGATATGATTGATTCTTTAGCACAGGAAGCTTTTAAACTTGATGGGAAGGATGGGTTGGAGATTGCCATTAGTAAGCATCTTGAGAAAAAGGGGCCAATGTTGAATGCTGATTTGAAGGAAACGATTGCAACATTGAATGATTCTCTAGAGTTACAACAGTCAGGTAATGCTCCTTATATTATGTTGTCGATTTCTAATGGGAGACCGTTACCCTCTGTTTTGCAGGCCACGATTCCAGAGTTAAACCCACCCATGGTGGATGAAAGGGGAGAACACCGGAAGATGCAACCACGAGAGTTAGAGGATCCGATTTATGATTATCAAAAATAGGGAAGTTTGTTTTTCCTTTTTCTTTTTGTTTTTTATTTTTGCATTTATAGTTTAGTTGTTTCTGCCCTTTCTTTGCATTTTACCTTACATTGGGGACAATGTAAGTTTTAAGTGTGGAGGGAGGGGATTTAGGATTTAGGTTAGAATTTAGGTTGTTTCAAAATTTAATTTAGGTTGTGTTTTTCTGCATCAATTTAAAAAAAAAAAACTCAACTCTTTTGGGAATCAATTGAAACAGTGTTCTAGGACAACTATTGTGAATTTGGTAAAAAATATGATTAGGGAATATAGGATTCACCTGAGGCCACTCCCTTTTTAAGCTAGTCCTAAATCCAGGTTTAAGTAAATAAGGTAAATATTTAACCAAGTGATGAGACTAAAAGGAACCCTACTTTTGTCCCCTAATATTCATCTTTTTACATCACTTTAGCACTTAATTGGACTCATTACTCTTGTATTTCGATTCAGGGCAAGCAAGAAGGCAATTGGAAGAAAACAGGGAAAATCGGGTGATTTTGCATAGTTTCGGCAACATTCAGTAATCTGTGCATAACTCTCAATTCCAGACTCCGATTTGGACAATTCAAGAGGCATTAGAAAGATGAAAGGAAGGCTCACAACTTTTATGTTTTTGGTTTTTACAGATTCGGTCCGCATCAAATACGAAACCGGGCCCAAAGTCGGAGCAAGTTCACAGCCAAGCCCATTTCACAGTTGAGGCCCAACTCGCAAAAGAACTTTGAAGCAGCCCAAGTTATCAGAGCAGCCCAACTCGAATTCAAGAGCCTAGAGTTCTACTTCGAATGTAACCTCCAAGGAGGGAAAGAGTCTTATTAGATCTAAATTTTGAATGTAATCCTATAAAGATAAGAAGGTTGGGGATTAGACAAGAGATAGGATATGATTAGTTCAAAGCAGATCAGGACTCCCTGAATTTAGGATGATCTCCTAAAAGGAGTTGGAAAACAGCCCTCTCCTTTAGCTATATAAATAGGGGGGCGGACCAGTTCTAGCATCACTCAAGCATCCAAGAAATCATCAAGCAACTCAAGCTATCAAGAAGAGCAGTTCGGCCTACTGAGAAGTAGAGCATGGAGGGATTGAAATTCATGAGCAGCTAAGCTTTTTCTTTCTAGTTCAAGGGGGGAGGTTCGATTGTGTCATCGTGAGGTTCGGTATTTAATTCAAGTTCTTGCTTTTTAATTCAAGTATTCATTGGTTCTTGTGCATATTCTCATTGGATGTTAATGTTAATTAGTCTGACAAATTAATTACTATTGAATTTCCTACTGCTATCCATAGTTTGGTGATCCATAATTGTCATGAATAATGGTACAAGTAGCAATTAGATTAATATCTTTCTGGGTCAATTGTTCGTGACAGCCCTTGACTAATGTATTGACATGTTTTAACCTAAAGGGAATCAATGGAACAGAATTCAGAAATTGCAGCTATCTCAATTATTGTTATTTTGGTTTAACTGTTTTCACAAAGCTTAATGCTATCACTAATTGATATGGAACACTATCGTACCCAGTCGATTAGTGATAAGTGTTGATTGAATGCTGGGTTTGGTCA
>NW_010729500.1:76917-90491 GCF_000365185.1 Nelumbo nucifera | reverse complement strand
TTTTTCTTATTTTAAATCTGATTTTCGTTACATACATCCCCCCTCCATCTTTGATTCACGTAGCACATAATTTGGGTTAGATACTCTCTGTGGGAACGATCCCTACTCGCACTACTACATTCCATCTTTACGAGTAGAGGTTTATTTTTGGGTGCCTACGACAGCATGCTAGAGTACGAGGCATTGATAGCCGGGCTAGCCCTAGCGAATGAAGTAAAAGATAAGCACGTCATCATCTGCAACGACTCCCAGCTCATGGTCAACCAGGTCGCCGGTGAATATGAACCTTGTGAGCCAACCATGGTCGCCTACTTAGCCAAAGTCAGAGAGGCTCTGCTCAACTTCTAGTCCTACTTCATCAAGCAGATCCTGAGTTCCGAGAACGCTGAGGCCGATGCCCTGCCTCGATTAGCCAGCACAAGCGACAACACCATGAGAACCATGTACATAGAGAACTTGCCTCAGCCTAGCATTCTCAGGGGGGCAAAGGAGGTCGCTCCTGTCGTACAAGCAGAGCCGAGTTGGATTGATCCACTCGCGAGCTACCTGCTACACGGGACCCTCCCTGTAGATCGTAATGCTGCAAGAAGGGTAGAGCGCCAGGCAGCCAATTACGTCATAATAGACGGACGGCTGTACCGAAGATCTTACACGCTCCCTTATCTGTGTTGCTTACGACCTTCTGAAGCCGAGCTCGTGCTCCGTGACACTCATGAGGGCCTGTGCGGCGGACACATGGGGGCAGGGCCCTCACTCAGAAGGCACTACGACAAGGATATTATTGGCCAACGATGAAGGCGGATGCGATTGAGTTCGTCAGAAGGTGTGACAAGTGTTAGAAGCACGCCAACATCCACCACCAGCCCGCTGCCGACCTAAACTACCTCACTAGCCCATGGCCCTTCACACAATGGGGAATCGATATACTCGGACCATTTCCACCAGCTACAGGACAGAGGAGGTACTTAGTGGTAGCAGTTGATTATTTCACTAAGTGGGTGGAGGCCGAACCTCTCGCAACAATCACAGTGTGAAGTGTGCAGAACTTCTTCTGGAAGAATATAGTTTGTCGTTTCGAACTACCTCGAGTGCTCATTTCTGGCAACGACAAACAATTCGAGGACATCAAATTCCAGAACTAGTGTAAAGACATGGGGATACAACAAAATTTCACCTCGGTGGCGCACCCTCAAGCAAACGGTCAAGCGGAAGCCACAAACAGGGCCATTCGCCGTGGATTGAAGGCACGCCTAGCCCAAGATAAAGGATTGTGGGTAGACAAACTACCCAGCATACTATGGGCTTACCGAACCACTGTGAAGACCGCGATGGGTGAGACTCCCTTCAACCTCACTTATGGGACAGAGGCAGTAATCCCAATCGAGATTGAGGTCCCAACACTACGCCTGGAAGCATACGATGACGAAGAAAATAAGGATGAGCTACGCACCAACCTCGACCAACTTGACGAGGTACGGGACCTTGCATACATTAGGACCGCGGCCTACCAGCAGTGAGTAGCTTGGTACTATAACGCCAGGGTCAAGAAGCGAAACCTCTGCGTTGGAGATCTGGTCCTTCGTAAAGTCATGGTACCTGAGCCCAGTGTTGGTAAGCTCGGGCCAAATTGGTAAGGACCTTACCGAGTAAAGCGGGTACTTGGGGAAGGAACGTATGAGCTCGAAACCCTAGAAGGGAAGCTGGTACCTCGGGCATGGAATATTGTCAACCTAAGGCAATATTACCTGTAATTACCAAGCTGAGTGGACCACAAGTTGCTCCTTGAGCCTAAGGGCCAAAGTGCCGAGCTAATAAAAGAACATCGACACCATATAAGACCCAGTCGCCTCCTTGGCATGGGCGAACTCCAGAAGTGAGTGGACCACAAGTCGCTCCTCGAGCCTAAGGGCCAAAGTGTCGAGCTAATAAAAGAACCTCGGCACCATGTAAGACCCAGTCGCCTCCTTAGCATGGACGAACTCTAGAAGAGAGTGGACTATAAGTCGCTCCCTCAGCCTAAGGGCTAAGATGCTGAGCTAACAAAAGACCTCAGCACCACCAAAGACCTAGTCACCAGTTCGACATAGGCAAATTTGACATAGGCGAAGTAACCAATGCGCAAAAAGGTCGGGCATGCACCCTACAATGTCGCTCACTTCAGTGTACATCTTGTGAAATTGCCCCCAAGTGACAGTCTGGGGTAATAGCTAAGGAACCCCTACTTCGGTCATCTAGCTCGATAGTTCAACAGTTCGGAAAAAATCACCATGGCCAGAAAATCAATTGCACAACACTTAAAAAAAAATGTATTTCATTATAAAGAGTTCATTACAAAAGGGGGAAAGGAGAAAAAGAAGCTGAGCTCGCAGGCTCACAATACAAAAACTACTTGGGGCACTCGTTGCTCTTGCCCGAAGCCTCGGTGGAGGAGCCAGCCTTGTCATCAGCATTGGTCTTTGCAATGTCATCACCATCGCTCTCCGCTTCCGAGTCCGGGTCTTCAGCAGCTTCAAGGGCTACCTCCTTTGTGATTCACGAGGTAGTGATGGCACTCACATCGAGCTACGAGAATTCATGCTTGATCAGCCACCTACTGAGCTTGAAGCCTTTGCGGTAGCCCTCCGCCCCAGCCTCGACCAGCTCTCCCTCGAACTCCTCCGAGCTCTTATAATCTTGGATGGCCTTGACCTTGGTCTCCTCCATGGATTGGAGAAAGATTTCAGTCCTCTCCTTGACATCCGCCTCAAGGTTCTCCACCTTATGCTCCAGATCCGCCTTCTTTGACATCAGTGACTCAATAAGCTCCTTTTGAGCTTGCACACTGTTCTCCAGATGATGGATCTTGCCATGAGCTAAGTTCAGTTCAGTATGAGCCTCACGAGATGAACTCTCAGCAGCTAGAGCCCACTTTAAGTGCTGCTCAGACTGGTAGGTCAAGAAGTGCACGACGGAGTTCACCTGCCAAGAATATAAGTTAGTACCGCCAAGGCTACAGACACAAAAAAAAAAAAAAAAAATCGGAGTAAAACAAGACTTACCACCATGCAGTGGGTAGCCGCCCGAGCTCCGAGCTGAGCAGGCATTAGTTTAGCCCAACTGGCGACCTCCTTAGAGTATACAACCTCTTTGCTCTTTTGAAGGCTATATTGCAGAGTCAGGATACTCCGAACTGACCCTTCACTCCCCGAAGAAGCAACAGTTGTCGTAGGGACGGGTCCCGAAGATGTCTTGGGTGCACGAGGTGGGACGTTCTCCAACTCCAAGTTGATCACCGGAGGTGCACTGGAAGGTTGTTCGGGCTCAGGGATGACAGGCTCTGGAGACTCAGTACGAGCTCTTTTAGTAGCTCGCTTCTTCTTCTTTCCCATCATCCGCCCTAGAAGCTTGTCCGCGCTGAGATGCATGGGAGCTGCCACAAAACCTGGTGTTAGCAATGTCAACAAGAATAAAATACCAACTGTTAAAAATAACTCTAAACCAAAGACAACCTACCAGGACTCAAGCCGGCCTGCACGAGCTTATCTTTGGCAAGGTAATCCTTGCAGTGGAAGCCGAGCTCTGCCCATGATTGGAGTGTCTCCCTTGTCTTCAGGTCCAACCTAACACCGGAATCCTAAATGGTGGCCCTCCAATGGGTAGGGAAAGGCCATCCTGTGGGATTGCGAACTACGAAATAACTCCGTTTCTAGGTCGGGATCTTATTGGGTAGTTCCTGTAAAAGTTTATAGCCTGGGCGAGGTGATAGATAATAGGTTCGCCTATGCTCGGGAAGGACACAGGAAGAATTTCTCTTAATCGATAAAATAGAAGAAAAAATTCCGAGGTCAAGAGGTAGACAGTACTCGTAAAAAAGAGATCGTCCCTACTACATTCCGAATTGAGTTCGGGTGTAACTGGTCTATAGTAATGTCGAAGAACTTCAGAACCTCGATGATCAAGGGATGCAAAGGTAAGCGAAGACCAGCCACGAGCTGCTCTTCAAAGATTACGATATCATTATGATCGTGCTCCCAAGGGAAGTTAGTTACAGGGAGACTGTAGGTGTACTCTGCCGAGAGGTGGTATCGACCTATCAAAGCCCTAAGTCTATCTACGGTCAGCGTCGAGGGACCGAACCTATCCGGTGCCTGACCTCGATGAGAAGTAGACGCCGGATTATTCGCAGCCTCTCGTGCCTCCCAGGATGACTCCACCTCGGGAGGACCGACTTGAGCCGAGGTACCTTCCTCGGGCTCATCTAAGAAACTATCAAAACTAAGTTGCGACAGGACTATTGAACTAAACCAAACTGAAAAAGAATAGGTAGGGGAGACTCACCAAGAAGAGAGACTGAACTGAAGGACTAACGAACTAGAAAACCTGAGCTGAGGACTTTAACGACGACCTCAAGGCGAACGCTAGTGAACTTATGGCGGAGAAAATGACTCGGGTCCCCCCCCCCCTATTTATAGCTGCAAGGTCAGGGGATCAACGGTCAAGATCAGGGTGATCCAACGGTTCTCAAGAAAACCGGCTGCGCGACCCCTGAGGTGAAATCAGTTTAGTGCATTTTTTGGCGTCCGCAGAGTCTATAGATCGTGTGACATCCACACCAGGTCAGGACCCCTGGCCCAGGGAGTGGGGGGCAATTGATGGAGGGTGATTTGGCCCGACCTCATAATAAGGGGACACGTGGACATGACTCGACATAAGTGACAACTCAACCTAACGAGTTCGGGACAACTCAGCGCAATAAAGCTCGTTGACCCAGCCCACCGAAAGTGGCAGCTCGCTACAACCGTACCTGCCAAACCTGGAGACTGCACCCACATCTCTCGTCTAGCGGCGTCGTGCCTGCCAACCCTGGAGGTTGTCAGGACCGTACTCTACAACGACCACCTTTGCCCGACAGCTCAGCTCTGACAAATAACGGCCAGCCACTCTAAGCCGTTATTTGACAGTAGATCGCCGCAACAGAGATTTGGAGGCGGTTACACCTGACGAGTCAGGATACCACTATATAAAGACCCCGACCCCTAGGGGCGAAGGTATTGCGTGATCATCACTCTAGCTCTAATTTCTCTGCAACTCTCTCTTTTCCTCTCCCAGCTTACTAACTTGACCGTTAGAGTGTTCCCATCGGGTGAGCCCCCTGGGATCCTTCATCTTCTTCCTCACAGGTACCTCCTGTCCGTCGCCAACTAGGAGCGCAACCACTTCCAGCTAGGAGTGACCAGGTCGCGCACCATCAATAAGTACATTAATAAAAGATACTAATTTCTAAATTATAAATGAATAAATATTAACTATTATTTAATTAGTTAAAAATAATCATAAAAATTAATTTATTTTTTAATAGATAATTATTTAATTAATAATAATTAACTATTAGTGAAAAATAATATAAAAAGTTAGCTAAATTATTTAATTTCATAAATAAATTATTAATAAAGTAATAATTATGAAATATAAATAAATAAATAAATACCATTAATGAATTAATAATTAAGTATTTATTTAATAAATTAATACGTCATTATTTAATAAATGATATGGAGACCATATCAAGGACAAATATGGAATTATAATGCCCAATCAAAACCGTTGCAAAGAGCAATGTACAACTACCAATAGGAATTCACCATTTAGTGGACTGAACTCTTGACTCTTTAATTTTTCTTTTACTTTTCAGGTCGACACTAATTTCCAATGTTTTAAAAACCAACCTGGAGGCCGAATTAAGAAATAATAAATATATTAAAAATCAATTAACTATTAAAAATTAAAAATTGATAAAATGTTGGTAAACTAGTAAATATTTACTAAAATGATTAAAAAATAATGTAAAGTATGAAACACTAATAAATAATAAATTAACAAATTAATGATGAATAATAATAATAATATAATGATTGGTATTTAGTAATACTTAAACTAGCAAATAAATTATTACTAATTTCATAAGTACATAAAAAAGATACTAATTTCTAAAATATAAATGAATAAATATTAACTATTATTTAATTGGTTAAAAATAATCAAAAAATTTAATTTAATTTTTTAAATAAGTTAATAATTAATAGCAAATGATAAATATCTAAATAATAATAAATTAAATATGACTAACCATTGATAATTAATTAATTAATAATAACAAACTATTAGTGAAAAATAATATAAAAAATAAGCTAAATTATTTGATTTCATAAATAAATTATTAATAAAGTAACAAATATAAAATATTAATAAATAAATACTATTAATGAATTAATAATTAAGTATTTATTTAATAAATTAATACGTCATTATCTAATAATTGATATGGAGACCATATCAAGGACAAATATGGAATTATAATGCCCAATCAAAACCGTTGCAAAGAGCAATGTACAACTACCAATAGGAACTCAACATTTAGTGGACTGAACTCTCGACTCTTTAATTTTTCTTTTACTTTTTAGCTAACACTAATTTCCAATGTTTTAAAAACCGGCCTAGAGGTCGAATTAAGAAATAATAAATATATATTAAAAATCAATTAACTATTAAAAATTAAAAATTGATAAAATGTTGGTAAACTAGTAAATATTTACTAAACTGATTAAAAAATAAATTAATGTATGAAACACTGATAAATAATAATCATATATTATTAATTACTATTAGTAATTAAGAAATTACTATTAATAATCATCCACTTGCCCATTCCAACCTGGAAACCAATGAAATGAACCAGTCCTGATATGTGTAAACAACTGATCTTTTGCACTTGGTTATCTTATTGGGGGGATTTTTTTGTTTTTTCTTTATTTTGGGTAACATTTTGTATCTACGTGTTCCAAAGTGCTAAAGTTACCTTACTATTTTTGCTAAAAGCAACTTCTTTTGGCCTCAAATCCTAATTTTTATATTAAAAATTTAAAACATAATAAAAAATATATGTTACACTAAAATATTATTATGCAATTGGGTGAGAACCACATTAGGGCCATAAATTTTAGGACTTGGCCTAGGTAGGGGTGGCAACGAGCCAAGCTTTTCACAAGCTACTTGAGCTCGGCTCGTGAAAAGCTCGTCTCAGCTCGGTTTCAACCGAGCTCAAGCTCGAGTTCCAGTCCAATTCATTGGATTGATTATTAAACGAGCTAAGCTCGAGCCTAATAGAGCTCGGCTCGTGAGGCTCACGAGCTGGCTCAAATATATATATATATAATAAAATTATAGAAAATAATATATATATATAATAAAAATATTATAATTCTTAATTTTTTAAATATCAAATAAAAATATTTTTATATATAACTTTTTATTTTTATAAAATATTTTTTCTCAAAATCAAGCTCGAGCTTATGAATTTTTTACTCGAGCTGAGCTCGAGCCTAGTAGTATTCAGCTCAGCTTGGCTCGAATCCACCCCTAGGCCTAGGTTAATACTTTAAGAATGCCTTGGAGTAAGCTTGAAGCACATATAATTAAATATATGTATATTCTAAATTATGTATACATATGTACATATGTAATTTTATGTTATATCTTCCAAGGTTTTAAAGACCAACCCAGAATCAAAAAATCTTTGGCCATCAATTTTTTTGTCAAAGGTTTGATTGTTCGAGTCAAAAAGACTAGATCATGAGAATTTAAAATGAAAAAAAAATTAAAAATAAAATACAAAGGCCCAAAAGCATTGTCAAGGTCAAAAAGGTCAATGGTTTGATTCCTTGAGTCAATAGTAGGGGTGCAAGTTGGGTGGGTTGGGCATGGTTTATGGTTACCCTGGCCCAACCTTAAAATTTGGGTTTAAGGCCCCAGCCCGGATGGAGCCTGAGGTCAAGCCTGATTTTCCTAACTCGAACCCATCTTGCACTATAATTTAATGCAATCAGGTTGGGCTCGAGACCAAGCCAGGCTTGGGTTGGTAATTCACTCTAAAATTATATATATATATAATTATTTATGAAAATATATTTGTAAATAGGTAAATATGTATACAAATGTATATATACAAATGTGTAAATTTATGTAAATTATACATATATTTATTTATGCAAATATATATATATATATATGTATGTATGTATGTATGTATGTATGTATGTATGTATGTATGTATGTATGTATGTATGTATGTATGTATGTATGCATATGTATATGTATATGTATATGTATATGTGTGTGTGTGTATAAATATGTATGCAAAATTAACACATATATATATATATATGTGTGTGTGTGTGTGTGTGTGTGTGTGTGTGTATAGTTGGGTCAAGCTACCTAAGTGCTAGGCCTGGGCCTGTCCCAAAAAATAAAAAAGCCTGATTTCTTGGGCCCAAGCCTAGTTCGAGGACAAAAAATCCAAGCCTAGCCCATGTAAAATTTTGGGTTGGGCTAGTTTAGGTTTGGGTTGAGCCCATCCAAGTTGTACCCCTAGTCAATAGATCTCTAACAAATTCAACAGATTTGAGAAAAATTCCGATTTAGAGTCAAAACAAAACTAACACCCTAATCAATTCCTAGCCAAATGATTCAACCACTAATTTTTGGGTTGACGAGTTGATTGTATGATTCCAATGGATGGCCTACTACAATTTAGAAAAACAAATAATTAACAAATAATTAAAATAAAAATGGCCAAAAATCATTTGTTTGGGTTGAAAGGGTCAATGGTTTGATTGTTTGGGTCAACCGATTATTGACTAAGTCAATGGTTTTTGGCCAAGGAATAGGTTAAGTGTGAAACGAAATCTAGTGTTTTTAACCTATTGTTGACCCAGCTGGTTAAATCATTCGAACTGTCACCCAATCGGTTCAACCGTCAACCCGTTCGACCTAGTCACTAGGTTGCAAATTGCACACTCAATGCGTACAAACTTTCGGAGGTCATAACTTTGTACTCTAATGTTTAATTGAGGTGGTCTTTTTATATTATGGGTAATTTTTCAATATTTATGCATCCCAACGAGCTGTAAGTGCCTTGCCCCGCTATTTTCACAAAAAAAAATCCTTTTTTGGCCTCAAATTGAAAATTTTAAAATTTTGTATAAATAAAAAGCAAAAACTGAATTAAAACATAAATTAAATATAAAAATACATATAACATATCTAAAACATAATTATACAATAATTATACATTATATATATATATATATATATATATACCTTAAATACATTTGGGGTGGTCTGACTTGTTTGACTTAGATGGCCGAACCAATGACCCATGACACGGAGGCAAAAACGGTTCAACCTTTGGACCGATTTTTAAAACATTGACAGAATTAGTTGTTTGGACGATTTTTGGACCCAACAGTCCGACCATCTAAGTCAACAACAGTTCAAAAACCATGAATGAGAGACCTACCATTTGAATTCAAGCACGCATTTGAAAAATTTTAGCAAACTTAATTCCCTCCTCTCTCATTTTAGCAACCCCCCTTTTCCCCTTTCAACTGAATCGCTCAATCTGTTTTTCGCTCGCTCCAAGGCATAGTCCATTTTACCTTTCTTTCTTGTAGCACTTGGAGTTCAAAAATTAAAAAAAAAAAAAGAGAGGGAAATATTTTTTTCCTTCGCATGCAACCTATTTGCATTTGGCCATTTCCTTGCTAAAACACCTCTTCACTCTGATTCAAATTTTCCAAGTTCAACCATCTGCTTTAATTCCCCTTAAAAAAAACTCTATATTTTAGCTTCGCTTTTTGCTCGAATCGAATAATTGGTTGTCTGCTCGATATTATATCTTTGCACATGTTCCTCTGATTTTTGTTGTCCACTTCAGATTTTGGTGTTTAGAGCAATCGGGTGAGCTTCTCAGCATTTTCTTATTTTAATTTTTTTGCTCTTTTGGTTTGGTTTGAATGTGTGCAATCGATGCATTACTTTTCTTCTTCTTTATCATAATCTGAATAGGTATTTACCCTCATTCTAGGTATGCTTATCAGTTATTTGTTAAGAGTAGAACCTTAGAGATTATTGTTACCTCTAGCAAAACAGGGGCACCACCCTCTTTCTTTATTATTTCTCTTGTTTTCTTGTCTATATTTGTTAGGTTTCATTGGTTTAAATGTGGATTTAGTGGTGTGCTTGTTCAAATCTTGCATAACCTTGTGGGTTTTAGGGTTCTATGATTTTACTTGGCTCAATGAGCATTGATTGTGGCTCGGGCTTAGCCAAGATAATATGCATGATTTTATAGTAGTCGTATATCAGGTTCAAGATAATATGCATGATTGATTGTGGCTCAATCACATCACTCACTAGGAGTTCTTCATTCTCAACGATTTCTTGAGGAACCAACTCTGCAATAGTTTTGTCACCAATCCATCTATCTCTCCAAAAATTCACTGAATGACCATTACCAATTTTCTAGCCCAAACCCTTCCTAAGCAGCTCTCTAGCTGCAAGGATACCTCTCCATGCCCAAGAGACACCTTTCTTGCATTTAGCATCCAAGAACTTGCATGCTTTATGATATTTACTTTTAATAACCCTGACCCACAAATTGTTTTCATTAATCAGGATCTTCCACCCTAATTTTGCAAGATTGGCTTCATTGACCCATGCAAGGTTCTTGAGGCCAAGACCTCCCTTATCTTTAGGGGTGCAAACTTTTTTCCACTTCATAAGGTGAATCAGCTTCCTGCCAATAGAGTTGGGACCAAAGAAAGCCCTTTTGAATTCTATCAATCTCTTCAATCATGTTCTTTGGAAGCTGGAAGGATTCCATCATGAAATGAGGAATCATAGTGACAGTGGAGTTAAGAAGAGTGATTCTMCCAGCCATAGAGAGAGAGAGTTCTTTTTCCAATTTGACAGCTTACAAACAATTTTCTCACAGAGATCACAAAAGGTGTTTTTAGTGACCCTACCTCTAATAATGGGGGTTCCTAAATATGATTTATAGTTTTCTTCTAATGGAATCTTCATAATTTTTGCTAGAATCTTCTTGAATCTCACAGGCATGTTTTTAGAAAAAATAACTAAAGACTTTAAAAAAAATTGGGTTTTTCACCAGATGCCTTTGCATAGTTATCCAAAATTTCCCTGATTTTAAGCCCCACAGGGATCGTTGCTTCAGAGAAAATGAGATAGTCATAAGCAAATTGAAGTATGGGAATCTTAGGAGCACCACTAACAATTTTGTAGCCGATAGGGTTTTTCATTTCCAACGACTCAAGCTCCAGCAATCTAGCTAAGACTTCTACATAGAGAACAAAAAGATATGGGGAAAGAGGGTCTCCCTGTCTTAAACCTCTTGTGGGATGGAATTCTCTAGTAGGCTTCCCATTTATCAAAATTTGGTAAGAAATCGTTTTTATGCACTCCATAACCCAATTTACCCATTTCTCATGGAATCAAAATTTCTTAGGACTTTCTCAATAAAATTCCATTCCAGTCTGTCATAAGCTTTCTCCATGTCAATCTTGCAAGCCACCACCCCAACTTTTCCCCTCTTCTTTCTCATAGAATGCATCATCTCATGAGCGATAAGAATATTATCATTTATTTGTCTGTTGGGGATAAAAGTACTCTGGTATGGGGAAATGATTTTATCCAGCAGAGGCTTTATTCTATTAACTAAAATTTTTGAAATAATTTTATAAATCACATTACACAGACTAATAGGTCTAAAGCAATCCACAGATTTTGCATTTTTCTTTTTTTGGGATGAGTGAAATGAATATTTTGTTGAGGATTTTACATAGTTTTCTAGAGTGAAAGAAATCCTTTACAACTTTGCACATTGAATCCTTAACAATGGTCTAGTATTTTTTGAAGAATAAAACATTCAAACCATCAGGACCTGGTGCTTTAAAATCCTTCATAGAGCTAAGGGCACAAAAGATTTCCTCATTAGTAACATCCCTCACAATATCATTGTTTTGAGTATCACTAATACAAGGAGTTGTACCCCTACTGACTTCTTCCATGTTACAACAATCTTGGGCCTGGAAGCTTTTTTCAAATTGTTTACAAAAGTAATATGTAATTTCATTTTGTTCATTTAAAATAGTTCCATTCTCGTCTTAGATATAGGCAATCTTATTTCTGGCCCTCCTAATTGTGGCCATTGTGTGAACAAATTTGTTATTCTTATCCCCTAGATTGATCCAATGAATTCTAGAATTTTGGGCCCAATACAACTCCTCTCTTTTAAGGAGATTATTTAATTGTTTATGGAGAGCTCTCTCAAGATTGTGAAGAGCAGGGCAATTCATTGAATCAATTTGTTGCTTTTGTACTTCCTCCAATCTTCTTAGGATATCCTCTTTTCTTTTGAAATTGTTTTCAAATTTATTTTTGTTCCACTCTTTAAGCACATAGACTAGTTTGTTTCTTCTCCTTACAAATTGCATAGCTCGAGTACCCTTTGTTTCAAAGTTCCAAGCATCCTGGATAATTTTTTCAAGATTTGGGTCTAAACACCACATGGACTCAAATCTAAATGGTTTAGACCCAAAATTTTCTAATGTATCTGTATTGAGCAGTAGAGGGGAGTGATCAGACTCTAGGAAAGGGAGATCAATGAGACAAGCATTGGGAAATCGCTCTAGACACTCCCACATAGTCTTATTTTTCCATGTATATTGCAGCCCTTTCATTTCTAGGTCCATAAGGTTACAGTCATCAATAAGGTCATTAAACTTATGAATTTGGCTAAATCGAGCTTCTCTACCCCCTCTCTTATCCTCTCTTTTTCTATAGGAATTAAAATCGCCAATGACACACCATGCTTCATTAATGTTGTTTGAAATATCTCTTAACCAACTCCAAACGATTCTTGGGTCTAATTTACTAGGGGGAGCATAAATAAAAGTGCTCAAACATGATTTGTTGGAGTTAAGATCAGTTACAAGGGTATGGATCATATGACCATTAGAGAAAATAACTTAGAGATTACATAAATTTTTGTTCCAAAAGAGCCACAAACCACCAGAAAATCCAACCGAATCAACAATCATAAAATCATCAAAAAGAAGGAACTTTGCAATTTTGATAGATCTTTCAAGATTTGTTCTAGTCTCCATTAAAAAACAAACATTGGGCTTATGGATTCTACTAAGATCCCTAACTTGTCTCTACAGAGATAGCACCCCTGCACCTCTAACATTCCAACTAATTATCCTCATTGACAACAACACTGGTGTCCGGACCTATATTGTCCATTTCAAGCAGGGCAATTTCCCTATCCACATCAAAATCCTCCTACATCACAACATCCTTACCTTCATGAAGTTAAGTACAAAAAAAAACCCAGAACTCTACGTGGGATTTTCATCTTCTTGTCTTCTTCTCCTCATTCTATATTCCTTTTCTCTTCTATAGATTTTTTGGTTTTTCCTTTGATTTTTACCACCACACTTCTGTTGCTCCAACAAACTTTTGGTATCTGAGCAAAGATTCATTGAATGGATTTGTTAAGCGAAATAATATTCCAATCCAAGCAATTTGGATCAGTTTCACTTTGGCCATTAATAAACTGACAAAATTTGAATGAACTGACAATACATACATACATACATACATACATACATACATACATACATACATACATACATACATACATACATACATACATACATATACATATACATACATAT
>NW_010729500.1:22006-76899 GCF_000365185.1 Nelumbo nucifera | reverse complement strand
TATATATATTTCACAAATGGTCAGTCAGTTTCAGGTGACCAACTTCCCAACCTAACCAAGTATATTTGGTTGGCCAAACAGCCTACAACCAAACCAACCTATGAAAATTCCTAATTTTAACTAAATTAATAGTCTAATCTCTAACAAATAACAAAAATTTAATCTCCAATAATTATTGAAAATTTATAGCAAAAATATACAATTGTTGAAAATATATTGATAATGAAAATACAATAAATAACTAAAAAAATATAATAATTATAAAAACACAATAAATACTAAAAATATATTAAATTAGTCAATAAATAGTATAATCTCAAATAATATTTTAATCTCTAATAAATATTAATCAATAAATTATAACATAAATACAATAAATATAGTAAGTACAATAAATTAAATTTAAAAATTTCAATAATAGTAGTTTAATCTCCAATAATTATTGAAAATATACTTATCACAAAAAATAAATAATTAATGAAATATAATAAATATTAATTTTCATATATATAATTATATAATAAATAGCAATTAAGATTATAAAATTAATTTTTGAAAGTTATTTTCTCGAATTATTAATTGATATAAGTGAAATTAGTTATTTACCATATTATTTAGTTATTTAAATAATATCATTCTTTAAATTTTAAAATTGATTTTTCTACTTTTAATAAATTTCTTAAATTTATTACACAATTTAATTATTTTAACTATTTAAATCTAGTAATGTTAAATACTTCATTATTTAAAATATATAGTTTTTAAATATTTAAACATTATGTAAAATATTCAATTTTATTTTTTTAAATCTATTACATAATATTAAATATATTGTTATAAAATTATTTAGCTATTTTTAATATTTTTTATTGAAGATATTTAGTTATTGAAATATTTAAATAACATTTTATTTTGTTAATGTTAAAGTTTTTGTTACTCGAATAACATTTAAATCGAATAGTCCAGAAAATAATAATTAATACTATTAGTACATAATTCATGGTCTAGGCCGCGAACTAAAGTTCGACGAGCGGGGCGATGAAACTTGTTGCCTCCATCTCTCTAGTGATCATGTTAATTATGCCGTGTGTTGGTGGGTTGTCATATTGTTGCATTTGCAGATTGGTGTCACAGCTGCATTGCATCAGATTTTGGAGATGGTGGCCGCCTACTCTTACGAGAGCTATAGGGGGCTCAACCTATGGGGGCAGCTCCATTATCTGTAGGTCGTCAACCTGCATGGTAGCCTTGAAAGGCTCAACCCATGAGGGTGACTACACAATTCATTGGTTGTCAACTCCCATGTGAGCTGTAGAGGACCCGACTTGTAGAGGCAACCTCGCGATCAAGGCTGATGAGGCTTGTTTGGGCTGGTCATTCTGATTCTACCCCACTACGAGGGTTCCTTCGATCTAAGCATTGTTGCTATTGTCCCTAGTTGATGCCATTTCTTAGTACTCAGAGAATGGGTGATAACTTAGCTTTTGTGTGTGTTCCTATAGACGGCGCCAATTGGTGGTGCATGATATAATGTTCCCTGTTCGCAGACAGCTCAGACGCCAGACTAGGTAGGTTGCTTGGTCGAGTTGTAAAGAAAGAGAGAAAAGATAGAGACCCAGTGTGGGCACTCCGATGCATAAGATAGCAAATTGGAGTTTTGAGAGAGCTAAAAGGTGAGAGAGCTAGAGAGCTGTGATAACTAAATAACGCATATCTTTCTTAGAAAATGAGGGCACCTTTATATAGGTATCAGATGGAATGAGCTTCATGCACTGCTTTCGAGATCCCCAAGAGGACGTGACTTATCGGTCCGAAGTCCTTGGAGATGGTTTCGCACACGGACTAGGCTTCAATGCCTTATTTGGTTGCCTCTAGAACAATTGGTGCAGGAGCTAACATTAGTAGGAACCAGGAGTGGTAAATGCATGCAATGAGGTCGGCAAACATGTCTCATAGGTCACCACTAGACCTCGTTCTCAATCAAGTCAATAAGTCATTTTGGGGAGGTCACTCCTCATGCCGAGGTCCCTTAGACCGGTACTAATGAGGTACCACAAGTCGGTTCTGGACGAGGTGCTACTCGCCCTCTCCCAAGGTGCTCGAGCTATTTACGAGATGTTCAGACTAGTTTTAGGGTACACCTCCTTGACTTAGTGAGATCCCACAACTGTTCATGTGGCACTGAGGTGTCTTGTAGCGATCCTATCATGCCACATGTCACGATGTCATTGGAGGGCCAAATTCATCAATTACAATGGCCTTGGGCTTCATGACCAATGAAAATGAATCCTCGGCTATCTCGCGAACGTAATCAGACAAGTCTTGTTTTATAAACTTACTAGTCTCTAGGAAGGAGTAGTAGTTAATGGAAGAGAGGCTTTGCCCAAGAACAGCTCCGTTCACACATGGGAGAAACAAGAGTGACAACCAGAATGGAATTGATACTGTACGATTCTCCTCTTCTACTTCTACAAAGATTGCTTCATCTTCTTCACGGGATCTTCCAACCCATTGACGCTTCTCATCGACACTCAGTTTGATTAACACTATGATATCAATGCATTCTAATGGTGGTTTCAAGAGTTCTGCAGATTTCATGGCGCTTAATTCTAGAAAACAAACTTGTGGAAGCAGAGACATCATTGTTTCTGACAGAGTAACTCTCACACTAAAGTCTGAACTGTTGGAATCATCACATCTCTAAAAGTTAATTGTTAAAAGTATAATCGGTGGGCTAGTCGGTGACTCACCAAATTAACAAAACAGTGGCCCACCGATTGAGCCCACCAAATTACAATTGGTGGCCCACCGGTAGGAGTCCACCTTTTCATATTACTTAGTGGTGAAGACTATTTTACTGCTTAAGTATATGGCTGTATTTATATTTTCAAAAATTCCCTTTATACCCATCTCTACAAATATAAATAGGGGTCCCCTCCTCTGTTGATATGAAGGAGGAAGATTTTGAGAAGAAAAACCATATAGCCATGGCTGATATTCTTCTTACTTTAGAAGATTCAATTCTATTCAACGTGTCCAAGGAAACCACTACCAAAGGTTTATGAGACAAGTTGTGGAATCTCTATGAAGGGAAATCGATGTCCAACAAAATCTTTCTCCGACGACAACTCTACAACCTAAGGATGAAGGACGGAGCTTCTCTGCAATAACACTTAAATGAGTTCAACACTCTAGTATGCAAATGAACAACTATTGAGGTATGTATTATTGATAAAGAAAAGATTGCTCTTTTGCTTTGCTCTATGTCAGATTCTTGGAATAGTTTGGTAATGAATTTGAGCAATACTAAAGGAAAGGACTCAATTGTTGGAACTGCGGTAAGAAGGGTCACCTTTGGAAATATTGTAGGCAATCCAAAGTAGATCAAAGTCGGCCTAACTCTAACAAAGATCCAGCTTCAAATAATTGCCAAGGAAACATCATAGAACGAAGTGATTCATTAGAAGATGGTGAGGTATTATCTATTGATTCATGTGAAAACTTAAAGAACAAATATTAGATTCCGGTGCTTCTTTCCATATGATGCTGTGCAGAGATTGGTTCTACACATGCCAATCGTGCGATGGTGGAACTGTTTACATGGGCGACAACAACACATGTAAAATAATGGGAATTGGAGATGTCAAAATTACAATGTTTGACAACACCACTCATACAATTTCTAGTGTACATGAAGAAAGGGTTAGGATCCATCATATGGATGGTTGGGCGAAATTTAAAAAATTTCCTAATCCTTCCAGGAATCGAATTCCCTATGTTTCGAAAAACTACATTTTTCAGGATCAATCTTGCACTGAATCAAACAATATTTGAAACCAAACAAAGAGGGAAATGTATACCTGATATGGATGCCACAAATGCAGATCCCAAGGTGGAAGTTCACGCCCAAATCAGTCCTAAAACCAGCCACCACTAAAGATGGCACATTGTATTCCACAGTTCCTGAAGTCGGTTCAGCAACACAATTTTCAACAAAACTACAATCCAACTGCTTGGATCGAACTGGGAAGGTGAGCACGAAATTCCTCTGGATTTTTCTTGTAAAAATAAAAAGAAAACTAATCTCTATTAGTCCCAAAATAGTTGTGTTCGAATTAGGGTTTCTTGGGAGACAAAAAGAAGAAAAGAGAATAAAATAGAGAGCAATTCTAGTCTAGTTTGCCCTCTTCTTCTTTTATCTCTTTATGGAGCACTTCTCCTAATCAATTAGGAGATTATCCAAATTTAATTTGGATCTGGACTCTATTAAGAGATAAGATTTATCCTCTTAAGAGGATGGCTGCTCCATACCCAGTTCCAAATCTAGATTTGCCCCATGTCACATGACAACTTAAGCTATCATGTGACAGTTTAATTAATCATATTAATTATGGGCCTTAGGCTCATTAGCTATAAGGATCACGACCCAAGGGTGTTGCATGGACAACTTAGGCTTCATTTGTACGGCATGGGACCTGACAATGACCTCATATAAGTCCACATGAGTTTGGCCCAACTTTTGTGAAAAAGCTTGGCCGAATTCATTTCTAAACACAGTGAACCCCTGAGCACATCACTATGGGCTCAAAATGGACCCAACATTTACACTTAAATGATCCTTGAATTCAGCCATCCTATGAAGACCCAAGGATAATGGACTTAAGTAAGATAAAGCCCATTAAGTAATCAACCCTGTAATGGTCTCTCACACTTAACCTCTTAACCCATAATGATCAAACACTACCTGATAGGGAAGGACCTCAAATGGATCCTAGGAATTAAAACCTTTTGCAAACATTTTTCATAAAATATAAATATATATATATATATATATATATATATATATAGTTGAAATCCACTACCAGCAGTTTAGGTTTCCATCAAAGAGAGTGTAAATCCTATCATTTACTTTGTTCGACAAAGGGGCTGATCCTGTCACTATGATCACCCACTTAAGTGAATTCTCAAACTACCCCAACATACCCAAGTTTTGACCCTCGATGAATCTCACTGATTGGCACATCAAAGACAGCCCAATCCAACACCTAGTCTAGTACCATAGTCAAGTCTAGGGGTTATATGTAACTTTCCAGTTTTGCCCATCAATCTTCAAGGTCCAAGGCATAACTGGAAAATGGTCCAGGTTCGGTGTTTCAACCAAACACACACTGCATGTGCTTTGGGTCTAACCCTAGTAGCTGAGACAAGCCGCCCCAACTTCTTTGGCAGCACATTAGTGTCAGCCTTAGTAGGATAAACTTCACAAGTCTATGCAACGGTCGAAAACATTCTAAACTAACACGAGTCTCATAAGTGTCCAGTTTAAGGGGTAGTTTCATAGAAACATACCAATATCAACATAAAACAATAATGTACTTTCATTAATATACAATAAATGTATTTGTACATCTATCTGATTGGAGCTAAGGGCATACACTATCTAACAGTACGACATGTTCCTGAACTGCAAAAAAGTCTCTTGTTACTGGGAAAGTTTGATGAGGATGGTTACAAGTTTATGGTAACTGCAAAGGAAAAATTACATGGAAAGCTATACCACTTGATCGGAGATACCATGGTCGACAATGCCACCGTTGCAAATGTTGTGACCGATTCTGTCATGATGTGGCATAGACGTTTGGGTCATATGCAAGCAAGGACTAAAGGTACTTCTTAATCAAAATCTACTTCCTGGTTTAAAATATACTGGTTTGAATTCTTATGAAGATTGTTTATTTATGAAACACCATAGAGCTAGTTTTCCCAAGTCTAAAGCTAGAAGTAGAGAGGTATTAGATATATTACACTCTGATACATGGGAAGCTACTATGGAATCTCTTGGAGGTTCTTTATTCTTTGTCTCCTTTATTGATGATTTCTCTAGGAAAGCATGGGTGTATATGCTCTGAAGGAAGTGTAAGACATTTTTCTATTTTAAGAAGTTCAAACATCTAGTTGAAAATCAGAAGGGAAAAAGAATTAATGATTTTTGTAGTAAGCACAGCATTTCAAGACAGTATACGGTTCATCAAACTCCACAACAAAACAGAGTTGCTGAATGGATGAACTGTACACTTATGGATCGAGCTAGAAACATGTTAAGTGTAGCTGGCCTAGAGCAGTGCTTTTGGGCAGAAGTAGTCAATATAGCATATTATCTAGTAAATTGCTCTCCCACTACGACACTTGAATGCAAAATTCCAGAATAGGTATGGTCAAGAAACCTGTTAATTATTATTTTCTATGTACCCTTGGTTGTGATGATTATGTTTGGATTTCTAAGGAGCAGAGGGCTAAGCTAGATGTAAGGTCTAAAATGTGTATTTTTCTTGGCTATGTAGAAGGTACAAAGGGGTATAGATTGTGGGATCCTACTACCCACAAGATAGTTATTAGCCAAGATGTTGTCTTCAATGAAGATTTGATGCAGAAAGAAAATACACAATCAAGCTCTAAGACAATAGAGAAAGTTGAAGTGGAATCCTTTCAAAACATTCAAGAGGAACAAATTGATGCAACTGTTGATGAAATTGATGAAGAGAATTGTCTAGTAGGACTGCAATTAGTCCTAGTTATAATGTACAATAAACAAGAAAAAAGAGGATTGAGAATAAGAGAAGAAGAAGATGAGAAGAAAAGAAGGAGAAGATGAAGAGAGGAAGTCAAAAAGAGTGTGTGTTATGACTATTAGACAGTGTATTCCCTTAGCTCCAATCAGATTGATGTACATATCCATTTGTTGTAAATGAATAAAAGTACAAAATTGATTCATGTTATAATTAGTGTGTTTCTGTGTAATTACCCTTAAACTGGACACTTATGAGACTCAAGTTAGTTTAGAATGTTCTTAGTCGTTGGAAAGAATTGGGGAAGTTTATCCTACCAAGGATGACACTGATGTGCTGCCAAGAAGGTTGGGGCAACCTGTCTCAGCTGCTAGGGTTAGACCCAAAGCACATGTAGTGTGTGTTTGTTTGAAACACTAAACTCAGACCATTTTCCAGTTATGCCCTGGACCTTGGAGACTGGTGGGCAAAACTAGAAAGTTACACATAACCCCAAGACTCGATTATGGTACTGCACAGGGTGTTGGATTGGGCGGTCTTTGATATGCCAGTCAGTGAGATCCTTCAGGGTCAAAACCTGGGTATGTTGGAGCAGTTTGAGAATTCACTTGAGTGGGTGATCATACTGATAGGATCAACCCCTTTGTCGGACAAAGTGAATGATCGGGACTGCACTCTCTCTGATGGAAACCAAAACTGTCGACAGTCGATTTCAAACTTGTTCGAGATTTGTTTTGCAAAAAATATATATATATATATATATATTATGTTTTGACAAAAAAGTTTGCAAAAGGTTTTAATTCCTGGGATCCATCTGAGTAAAGAGTGCAATACTGCACCTTGCAGCTAGGGGAGAGGTCCTTCCCTGTCGGGTAGTGGTTGATCACTAAGGGCTGAGAGGTTAAGTGTAAGAGACCATTTAGGGTTGTTTTACCTAATGGGCTATATCTCACTTAAGTCCGTTGTCCTTGGACCTTCATAGGATGGCTAGAATCAAGGATCATTTAGTGTAAATGTTGGGCCCATTAAGAGCTCATACTGATGGACTCAGTGGTTCACTGTACTTGACAGTGAATTTGGCTTGGCTTTTTCACAGAAGCTAGGCTGAACCGATATGGGCTTATGTGAGATCATTGTTGGGGTCCCACACCATACAAAGAGAACCAAATGGGCCAACAACTAATTAGGGTCATGAGCCACTTGCTTAATGAGCCTAAAGCCCATGATTAATTAGGTTAATCAAGTGGTCACATGACATCTTAAGCAGTCATGCGACATAGGCAAATATGGGTATGGATATGGGTTTGGATCAACAATAGGTTAAGAGGATAAGTCTTATTCACTTAAAAAGTCCAGATCCAAATAAAAATTTGGATTAGACTCCTCCGAATTGGATTAGGAGTGCTGATCCTTAAGGCTTATAAAAGGAGGAGGGGGCGAACTGCTCCAGACACTTATTTGCTCTTAGTTCTCGCCTTCTGCTCTTGCCACCCAAAACCCTAGTTCATTCTCCATCTTGTGACAGATCTTGATCAGTTTTGATTTTTGATTTTTGCAAGAAAAATCAAATTCAATTCGTGCTCACCTCCCTTGTTCGATCCAAGTTGTTGGATTACAGTTCTTGCTAAAGGACTGTGTTGCTGAACTGACTTCAACCTTAGCTGCGCCATTTTCAGTGGAAGTTGATTTTTGTACCCTCTTTGGGCGTGAACTATCACTTTTGGAGCTACACTTGTGGATTCCGTATCAGGTATACTTCTCCCTTTCTTTTGGTTTCGGATATGGTCTAGTTTGCTGCAAGAACGATCCTTGAAAAATGCAATTTTTCTAAAACTAGGAATACGATTCCCGGAAGGGAAAAATAATTTTTTTTTGAAATTTTGCCCAGCCATCTAGCATGGTTTGTCCATCCATATGATGGATTTCCCCTTCCTTCAGTGGTATCATAGCCAGGTTCAATCTTGAACCGAAATTAAATCAGATCTGAAACAGACCCAAATCAGTAGAACTGTTCAACCCGATTTGCGCAGTTAGTAATTTATTGAGAAATCAGTTCTCAGTTTTGGGAGATTTGATTTGAAATTAATTTTATTTTGTCCTGTTAAAATTATAAAATTGTTCTAAATTATTTCTTGAATTTCCAGCCTATTTGTGTGATGGAGATCGAATTCTTTATTGGCGCCAAGATCTGCACACCCGGATTATTTATTTGATCTTTTGGTCTATAAATATATATATATATATATATATTATTTTTAGACAAAAATGTATTAGGATTTATTCTGATGTAATTAATAGAAAATTAGGGTTTTCTACTTTTTTTTTTACGTTGGAATACATGCTGGAGCGCACAGAGGAGAAGAAGAAATTTTTGTAGAAAAATTTGCAATCTGCGATTAACCAATTTTCTTGCAAGTTTGTAGTTCGCCCGGATCAGATTTGGACCATCACACTTGAAGTCCTAGATTGTATATTTTACTATGGTTGATTGTCATTATTTAGTTGTTAAAATTTCATATCAAATTCATATGAATTGTAGCATGTTTTGGACACCAAACCCTAGGCCGAGTTGTCCTACATTTATCCAAACTGGTCGGTCCAAACCCATAGTTCAATGGGGTCTGATCTCAGCCACATGGGTCATGCCTTAGGTGGATCAATTCGGTTATGGGCCAAGGGTTTGATGGCCCATCACATGGAACAATTCGGCCCTCCCTTGAAAGACCTAATTTTTGTTAAGTTAAAGCAACATCCGCCCATTTTCAGCATAACTGCTATATGGGCCAAACTACTTTTAATTCATGGGCCTTTAATGGGTTGATTATGTGTTAACTTAAATTAATAGGGTTTTACAAGTTTCTAATTGATTGGATCAATTTGTGATTACGTGAATGCTTGTGATGTGCTGAATGTGATTCATACATGGGCCATAAGTACTTGGCCCATGTTAATCGTATGTGGCTCTCGGTGAACATCATGGCTGAATGCACATCATTGCCATGGTGCCCACAGATCATTGGATGATCTCCCTTTTCAATGGGCCCTCTAATTAGTTTCTCCCCAAGAGAAACCCTGCGGAACCCTAGCCTATTTTGGGCCCATTTAAATCTGACTTTATGAAAGTTAGTGGAAGACACTTTGGTATGACCTAAACCAGACCTAGGGACTGTTTAAGTTGTTCCCTCTGGATTAATATAAGTGCAAGAGATAGGGAATATCATATGATGAATTCTCTAAAGGCCTTTTGTCATTATATGAAGGCAGACTGAATCGGTGGGTAGAGATGCACAATAAAGTTGGGCTATCCATTTTGCTGGTCCAGTCGGTTGGATTGCTTCATGAGATGATTGGGGTGTCATACACTGATGTGGGAGAGGCCTATCCTAAAATGGAAGACTCTTTCATGGTACCTTGGGGTCCACGATATGATGGGTCAGCACTTACCAGACGAAAAGGTTTAACCTAAAATGGCAATGAACCTTGTCTGATGGAGGCCAAAGGGAAAGCTCATTAGATGGATGGATATGATCCTTGACGGGTAGTTGAATCCCTCAAAATTAGTGCTAGTCCCACAATAAAATAATTGCAGTAAAAAGTGGTACTAGGTCAAATCCCACAGGGAGCAAATCAGTAATCTCTTAGCCGAATGGATAAAGTAACTGAGTGGGGGAATTAAATGCTGAAATTAAAAGAACAGAAAGTAAATAGCAACTTAAACAAACAAGAGATATCAGTCTTACCAAATTCTGGTTCAGGGGTTCGGTTTAGCCAATTGGCCATCGATCATAGGTATCCCTAGAAATCTTGCAATTCAAGCATTTAACCTTAGATTTATTAGGATAGCCATAATAAACCTTGTGTTTTCCTAATTCAGCTTATCAAACCCAGCATTCGATCAACACTTATCACTACTCAACTAGGTACGATAGCRTTYCATATTAACYAGYGATAGCATTAAGATTTGTGAAAACAGTTAAACCAAAACAACAATAATTGAGATAGCTGTAATTATTGAATCTTGTTCCATCGATTCCTTTTAGGTTAAACCATGTCAATACATTGGTCAAAGGCTRTCAYGAAYAATTGAMCCAAAAAKATATTAACCTAATTGCTAGTTGTACCACTATTCGTGACAATTACGGATCACCGAAATCATGGATAGTAGTAGGAAAATCAACATTAATTCAGTTTGTCAAACTAATTAACATCAACATCCAATAAAAATATGCACARGAATCAATGAATACTTGAATTAGAAAGCAAGAAAATATATTAACTACAAAACCTCACAATGACACAATCGAACCTCCCCCCTTGAACCAGAAAAAGAAGCTTAGTTGCTCATGATCTGCACAATCTCCATGCTTTTCTTCTCTACGGCCAAACTGCTTTGTTGGTAGCTTGAGTTGCTGATGATCTATTGGATCTTGGAGTGAGTGATGCTAGAGCTGGTCCGCCCCCCTCTTTATATAGCCAAAGGAGAGGGTTGTTTTCCAACTCCTTCTTGGAGATCATCCTATCTTCAGGGAGTCTTGATTTTCTTTGAACTAATTCTATTCTATCTCTTATCTAATGATCTAATCTCAATCTTCTTATCTCAATAGGATTACATTCAAAACTTTAGATCTGATAAGACTCTCTCCTTGGATATTACATTTGAAATTGGGACTCTTGACTCTTGATTTCGAGTTGGGCTACTTTGATAACTTGGGCTATTTCAAGGTATTTCTGCGAGTTGGGCTTCAATTGTGAAATGGGCCTGGCTGTGAACTTGCTCCGACTTCGGGATCATTTTCGTACTCGATGCGGTCCAAATCTGTCAAAACCTAAAACATAAAAGTTGTGGACCTTCCTTTAGTCTTTCTGATGCTTCTTGAATTGTCCAATTAGGAGTCCGGAATTGAGTGTTATGCCCAGATTATTGACTGTCGCCGAAACTGTGCAAAATCACCCGATTTGCCCTGTTTTCTTCCAATTGCCTTTTTTATTGCCCTGAATCGAAATACAAGAGTAATGAGTCCATTTAAATGCTAAAGGAATGTGAAAAGATGAAAATTAGAGGACAAAAATAGGATTCTTTTTAGTCTCATCAAATCCCCCCACACTTAAGCTTTGCCCGTCCTCGGGCAAGGCAAAACTCAAGCAAAACAAGAGAAACTAACTATTGAATATCTCTTATTTTTCTCTCTACGAGGCCTGGTCCATTGCATGCTTCAGTCTAGTCTTGGTAACATTTCCCTTTTCATCTCTTTCTCCCCTTTTTCTTGTCCAAGAGTGATTGCAAATCACCATTCTTCATGGTCCTAGGTTAAATCGATTGTCAAGGAGATAAGCCTTCCCGGGCTGAAACTCCTTGGACTGAACGGTGCTAATTGCTTTTAACAAACCAATTCAGCCAGATTAAATTACCTTTCTTTAAATCAAAACAAGGTGTGCTTATTGCCATAAGCWTGCTATRTATCACATCTCCMCCACTTAGTATGAATTCCAAGGATTTGAAGGTGAGAACGGGGTTGGGGTTCTAGGGTGAGTGCATTTTATGCTCCATCTCACCCTTGCTTTYGTTTCTAGATGTGAGTGCATTTTATGCTCCATCTCACATTAGTCACAATTTTATTTTCTTTTTTTCTTTGCACAAGAATCATAGGGTCTCACCGCCTGATCCATAAATTCATTGATCGTGGTCTCAATCTGCCTAACACAGCAAGTTCTAGAATAATCAAACCATGTTTGACAGATATTTATGCATCTTGCGTATTGATCGATTAAAATCATGAGGTACCATATGCAGCCAAGAACGATTCAGTTAGTCATGCTTGCATCCTATCCTATCTATTCAGCCTAGGCACATGATTCTTGATAAGTTGAAATTGTTCAAGGATAAGCTTCCGAGGAGCAGAAAATTCAAAAGGCAAGGTTAAAAAAAAATGATGATCGAAGCATGCTAGGGTTATCAAAATTTCATCAGATTTCCCTAATCCCCCCACACTTAAGTTGTACATTGTCCCCAATGTATGTGATTATGCATGAAGTAGAAGGATTTGGGGGTACTTCCCTGTTCGTCTTGATGGGTTCCTGCTAAACACAAAAATCAAAACCAAACAAAATAACAAAACTAACTAAACACAATGGGTTGCCTCCCACAAACGCAATTGTTTAACATCGTTATGCTCGACGTTCTCCTCTGCTCCTTTAATCCAATGAATACCGAGGAATGTCCAATGAGATGTCTACCATAGAGGAGACATTTGCATCCTCATGGAACAACTTCAATCGATGCCCATTCACCTTGAAGATCATACCTGTGTCGAGACTTTTGATCTCTACTGCACCATAAGGAAATACATTAGTCACAATAAATGGACCCATCCACCTGGAACACAGCTTACCTGGCATGAGTTGGAGTCGAGAATTATACAATAAGACCTTTTGTCCAATTTTATATTGTTTTCTTAAGAGTACATTGTCATGGAATAATTTGGTCTTTTCTTTGTAGATTCTTGAATTTTCATATGCCTCTAACCTCAACTCTTCCACCTCTTGCAACTGGAGCTTCCTTTCCTTCCCTGCTTCTTCCATATTCATGTTGCATCGCTTGATTGCCCAATAGGCCCTATGTTCAATTTCGATCGGCAAGTGGCAAGATTTGCCAAAAGTTAACCTGTAAAGGGACATATCTATTGGGGTCTTGTAAGCTGTTCGATATGCCTAGAGAGCATCATCAAGACGTAGGCTCCAATCCTTCCTTCCCGGATTCACCATCTTTTCCAATATGGACTTTACCTTTCTATTGGAAATTTCAGCTTGCCCGTTAGTCTGCGAGTGATAGGCAGTGGCGATTCGGTGATGCACCCCATACCTTCTCAACAAGGCTTTGACGGTTCTGTTGCAAAACTGGGTCCCTTGATCGCTTATGATGGCTCGAGGAATGCCAAACCTACTGAAGATGTTAGACTTGATAAATCCTACAACACATTTAGAATCATCAGTCTTGGTGGCTTTGGCTTCCACCCATTTTGAGACATAATCGACTGCCAAAAGTATATAAGAAAAACCACAAGAGGGAGGAAAGGGTCCCATGAAATCAATACCCCAAACATCAAATATTTCACATATAAGAATGGGGGTTTGGGGCATCTCATTCCTACGAGATAGTGTACCTGTTTGCTGACATCTTTCACAATTTTTACAGAACAAGTATGTATCTCTAAATAGGGTTGCCCAATACAGCCCACTATCCAAGACCTTTCGAGCAGTCCTCTTTGGCCCAAAATGGCCACCACAAGCATAATTATGACAAAAAATTAGAATCGACATCTGCTCTTCCTTAGGGACACACCTCCTAATCATTTGATCATAACAAAATTTCCATAGGTAGTGTTCGTCCCATACATAATATTTTGCCTCATACCTGATTTTGTTTTTCATTGATTTGCTAAGGTCATTAGGAAAAACTCCGGTGACCAAGTAGTTCACAATATCAGCATACCATGAAACCATGCCTCTCATGTGAAACAACTGCTCATTAGGAAACAACTCACAAATGGGTGAGGAGTCCTCGTCTTTCACCAACCTACTTAGGTGATCTGCCACTGAGTTTTCAGCTCCCCTTCGATCCTTGATCTCTAGATCAAACTCTTGGAGTAAGAGTATCCACCTTATCAGCCTCGGTTTTGACTCCTTCTTCGCAAGTAGGTATTTCAAAGCTGCATGGTCAGAAAACACAAGTACTTTAGAGCCAAGCAAATATGATCTAAATTTGTCTAAAGCAAACACAATAGCTAGTAGCTCATTTTCAGTAGTTGTGTAGTTGCTCTGTGCAGCATTCAATGTTTTGGAAGCATAGTAGATGACGTGGCTCTTCCCATCAATTCGTTGGCCTAGAACAGCCCCTACAACATAGTTGCTTGCATCGGTCATGATCTCAAAGGGCAAGTTCCAATCGGGTGGTTGAATAATGGGTGCAATTGTTAATAAGTTCTTAAACTTGTCAAATGCTTCCTTGCACTCATCACCAAAATTGAAAGACACATCCTTTTGCAACAAATTGGACAATGGTAGGGCAATTTTTGAAAAATCCTTGACGAACTTGCGATAAAAACCTGCATGTCCAAGAAAGGAACGAACCTCCCTAACATTTGTAGGGTAAGGTAAGCTCACAATCAAATCAATTTTGGCCTTGTCGACCTCTATTCATCTAGCTGAAATTACATGTCCCAACACAATGCCTTCCTTCACCATGAAGTGGCATTTTTCATAGTTTAAGACAAGATTTGTTTCAACACATCAATTCAAAATTTTTCTTAAACTATTTAGGCAGTCATCAAACAAATCACCATAAACAGTAAAATCATCCATGAACACTTCAATGCATTTTTCATAAAATCAGAAAATATACTCATCATGCATCTTTGAAAAGTGCCCGGAGCGTTACACAAACCAAAGGGCATTCGTCTGTAGGCAAAGGTGTCGAATGGACAAGTGAATGTTGTTTTCTCCTGGTCCTCCTACGCAATAACAATATGATAATACCCTGAGAACCCATCGAGAAAACAGAAGAAAGCCTTACCTTCCAACCTCTCTAGCATTTGATCGATGAAGGGCAAGGGGAAGTGGTCCTTTCGAGTGGCCAAGTTRAGTTTTCGAAAATCTATTACCATTCGCCAACCACTTTGTACCCTCATGGGAATTAGTTCATTATTTTGATTTTTTACTACAGTAATCCCAGTTTTCTTAGGTACAACATGAATAGGATTTACCCATTTGCTATCTGAAATTGGATAAATTATCCCTTCATCTAACAGTTTAAGCACTTCTTTCATTACTACCTCTTTCATTACCGGGTTAAGTTTTCTTTGTGGTTCTCTAACCGGTTTGGCATCATCTTCCAAAAGGATCCTATGCATGCAAATCGAGGGGCTGACCCCCTTTATGTCAGCTAGGGTCCAGCCAATCACCTCCTTATGGTCCTTTAGGACTGTGATGAGCCTCTCCTCTTGCTCCTCAATCAATCCTTTTGCAATGATCACAGGTAGTGTCTTTTTTTTGCCCAAGTATGCATATTTCAGGTGGTCAGGTAGGGTCTTTAGTTCCAGCTCCGGAGCCTGCAAAACAGAGGGCAGCAACCTTGTGTGAGAAATTTTCGATTGAACATCAAAATTACTTACCTCTTGTTCCAATTCCGGAGTATCGTAGGATGCATCGATCTCCTCTTCCCTGCCCGATTGTGCCTTGTATTCCAGCTCATCGTCCATGCCTTCCTCTCCAAAAACTTCCTGCACAATCGAATCAATGGTATCAATAGAGCAGATCGAATGACTTTCACTAGGATATTTCATTGCTTTGAAAATATTAAATTTTACAATCTCTCCATCAAATTCGATGGAGAGGGTACCCTCATCCACATCTATTTTGGTCTTGGCCGTTTTCATGAATGGCCTGCCTAATAGAAGTGGGGCTGAACTCGTGGTTGTGTCCTCTTCCATCTTCAGGATGTAGAAATCAGCTGGAAAGATCAAATTGTTAACCTGCACTAATACATCCTCAACAATCCCTTCTAGGTAGGCATTAGAATGATCAATTAATTGGATAACAACTCTAGTCTCTTTCAAAGGACCTAGTCTCAATGCATAGTAAATCGAGTATGGCATGACATTAATAGATGCACCTAAGTCCAGCATGGCATGCTCGATTCGTTTGTTTCCAATCACACAAGGTAGGGTAAACATACCTGGATCAACACGTTTTTCTAGCATGGTCCTTTTGATCACGGCTGAAACGTTCTCTCCAACTCTTACCTTTTCATCAATTCGCAGCCTTCTCTTGTTAGTGCATAACTCTTTCAAAAATTTTGCATATTTTGGGACTTGTTTGATTGCATCTAACAAGGAAATGTTGATCTCCACCTTCCTGAAGGTTTCTAGCACTTCTTGCTCATATTCCTCCTTCCTTGACTTGGCCAACCTGCTAGGGAAAGGTGGTACAACATTAGTAACTTTAGGGAGAGGGGGGTCGGATTTTACCTCAATGAGGCTGTCGTTTGACCCTTGTCCTTCCTCTTCCTTGGTCGCCTTCGATGGTGAACTTGGTTGGGGCTGCAACTCTCTTCCACTTCTCAACACCACTGCACTTGCATTCTCTTTTGGGTTGACTACCGTTTGTGATGGTAGTTTCCCAGAGTTTTGCGCTTCCAACTTGCTAATGGAAGTGGCAAGTTGGCTGATTTGGTTCCCCAAATTCTGAATGTTGGCTCTTGTTTCCTGCTCAAATTGCTGAGTATTAGTAGCTAAAGCCTTGACTATATCATCTAATGACATACCTGAATTCTGGGGTTGGCCTTGCATTGTGATGGGTGTTGAAAACTGGGGCTGTCGACTGAAAAGACCGGGGCTGATATTTCTGATGTCCTCCTTGGTTCCCGTAGCTTAGATTTGGATGATCTCTCCACCCCGGATTGTAGTAATTGGAGTAGGGATCATACTTTCGTTGGGGCTGGCCCGGGAATCCTCCTACGGCACTTACTTGCTACATCGATCCATCCTATAGTGATGGATACATGTCCATAGGATGACCAGGGATCGAACAGATACCACACACCCTGGCAGTTTGTAATTGTCCTATAGCGAGTTGCCTAACCAAGGCAGTTAAGTCAGAAATCTGATTTTCTAAATTTGCATGGCTTACCTCATTTACATGCCTAATGGTACAATCTGTCCTTGCACTGAACTGCTGTGAATTTTCGGCCATGTTGGAAATTAATTCACTGGTCGCTTCAGGCATCTTGTTCACTAAAGCTCCTCCACTGGCTACATCTACCATACTTCTATCCATGGGCTGGAGCCCTTCATAGAAGTATTGGATTAACAGTTGTTCGGGTATTTGGTGGTGTGGATAGCTAGCAACAAGTTTAAATCTTTCCTAGTATTCATATAGCGTCTCACCACCAAATTGCTGAACTCCACATATTTCTTTTCTTATATTTGCAGCCTGGGATGCAGGAAAATATTTGTCCAAAAATATCCTATTCATCTCATCCCATGTGCGTATTGAACCGGGAGGAAGAATATACAACCAACCCTTTGCTTTATCACGTAAAGTAAATGAAAAGGCTATAAGTTTTACCTAGTTCTCGATCATACCGTGGGGCTTCATGCTCGAACAGACGACATGGAATTCCTTTAGATGCTTATGAGGGTCCTCACCTGGAAAACCATGAAATATAGGTAGTAGTTGAATCAAACCAGATTTGAGTTCAAAAGCTACCTCAAGAGTGGGATGCGTTATACATAAGGGTTGTTGGTTCATAATCGGTGTAGGCAACTCCCTTAATGTCCTCTCTCTRTCAGCCATTCTTTCTTCTTCTTCGAAGATGGGTAGATCACAAGCAGGTAAATCATAATCTGAGTTCACCCTTTTAGGTGAACGATCCTTCTTTGATTCGCCTCCATCCTTAAACGACGGGTGGTCCTCTCAATTTCGAGGTTGTATTCAAGTTCACCTCGTTGAGCAGCACGAGTCATAAAACAATAAGGTTAACAAAAAGAAGGTAATAGCTAAGAAATTAAAGTTGCTCCCCGACAACAGTGCCAAAATTTTTGACGGGTTGTCGAAGCCCTCAAAATTAGTGCTAGTCCCACAATAAAATAATTGCAATAAAAAGTGGTACTAGGTCGAATCCCACAGGGAGCAAATTAGTAATCTCTTAGCCGAATGGATAAAGTAACTGAGTGGGGGAATTAAATGCTGAAATTAAAAGAACAGAAAGTAAATAGCAACTTAAACAAACAAGAGAAATCAGTCTTACCAAATTCTGGTTTAGGGGTTCGGTTTAGCCAATTGGCCATCGATCATAGGTATCCCTAGAAATCTTGCAATTCAAGCATTTAACCTTAGATTTATTAGGATAGTCATAATAAACCTTGTGTTTTCCTAATTCAGCTGATCAAACCCAGCATTCGATCAACACTTATCACTACTCAACTGGGTACGATAGCGTTCCATATTAACCAGTGATAGCATTAAGATTTGTTAAAATAGTTAAACCAAAACAACAATAATTGAGATAGCTACAATTATTGAATCTTGTTCCATCAATTCCTTTTAGGTTAAACCATGTCAATACATTGGTCAAAGGCTGCCACGAACAATTGACCCAAAAATATATTAACCTAATTGCTAGTTGTACCATTCTTCGTGACAATTACGGATCACCGAAATCATGGATAGCAGTAGGAAAATCAACATTAATTCAGTTTGTCAAACTAATTAACATCAACATCCAATAAAAGTATGCATAGGAATCAACGAATACTTGAATTAGAAAGCAAGAAAATAAATTAACTACAGAACCTCACAATGACACAATCGAACCTCCCCCCCTTGAACCAGAAAAAGAAGCTTAGCTGCTCATGATCTGTGCAATCTCCATGCTTTTCTTCTCTGCGGCCGAACTGCTCTCTTGGTAGCTTGAGTTGTTGATGATCTCTTGGATCTTCGAGTGAGTGATGCTATAGCTGGTCCGCCCCCCTCTTTATATAGCCAAAGGAGAGGACTATTTTCCAACTCCTTCTTGGAGATCATCCTATCTTCAGGGAGTCTTGATTTTCTTTGAACTAATCCTATCCTATCTCTTATCTAATGATCTAATCTCAATCTTCTTATCTCAATAGGATTACATTCAAAACTTTAGATCTGATCAGACTCTCTCCTTGGAGATTATATTTGAAAGTGGGACTCTTGACTCTAGATTTCGAGTTGGGTTGCTTTGATAACTTGGGCTGTTTCAAGGTATTTCTGCGAGTTGGGCTTCAATTGTGAAATGGGTCTGGTTGCGAACTTGCTCCAACTTCGGGCTCATTTTCGTACTCGATTTGAGCCGAATCTATCAAAACCCAAACTTAATAGTTGTGGGCCTTCCTTTCATATTTCTGATGCTTCTTGAATTGTCCAATTCTGAGTCCGAAATTGAGAGTTATGCCCAGATTACTGATTGTTGCCGAAACTGTGCAAAATCACCCGATTTGCCCTATTTTCTTCCAATTGCCTTCTTTATTGCCCTGAATTGAAATACAAGAGTAATGAGTCCATTTAAGTGCTAAAGGAATGTAAAAATATGAAAATTAGGGGACAAAAATAGGGTTCTTTTTAGTCTCATCAATCATTCACAAAAAGTGGTGGGGCTTTGTAGTTAAAACAGTTGGCTCCATGCACCTATGTGATTTCCCACATTTCCAAGGGCATGCATTATGTCCTCGTCACTGAGATAGGAGGGAAATATCAGAGATGAACAAATGAAGATGGAACATAGATAATAGACTAATTTATGTAAGATAACATGAATCAATTATATGTCATGGGCTAATATTTGTTACCTTTTATCAGAAATGGCACACGGATAATTCACCAAATTGTTGGATGATAACAAACTTAAGGGACCCAACTATGCTGATTGGTATCGTAATCTTAATCTGGTTCTAACATCTGAGAAATTGGACAAGGTTGCCAAGAATATTGCTCCGGAACGTCCGAGTGACAGGCTTCTGAAGCACGTAGGAGGGAATATTAGGAATGGGAGGAGAAAGTTTCTCTTGTCCAGTGTTATGTTATAGCATCTTTAGATAATGCTATCTAGAGGCAATTCATTAAGATTGAAGTCTGCAAAGACATTTTGGATAGTCTAAAGACTATGTACGAGGAGCATAATTGTTCTACTCATCAAAGGGTCTTCAAGCTATTGATGACCACCAAGATGACCAAGAGCCAATAGGTTCATGACCACACCATTCAGATGATGGGATACATTAATAAATTGGAGGCTCTTGGATCCCAGATAGATGATGACACCAAAACTGATGCCATCCTAAACTCTTTGCCTCCCTCCTTCAATCAGTTTGTCATAAACTATAACATGAACAAGCTAAAAGATAGCCTCTTAGCAATATGTTGTAGAGGGTTGAAAAACTGATAAGGAAGGACAAGCCGGTAGCCATGCTTGTGGAAGGTGGCAAATCTGGAAAGAGAAAGAGGAAGGGAAAGAAGAGGCCTCAAAAGAAAGCAGGCAAGCCGAAAAGGTAGAAGAAAGAGAAGTCATCTGATGTGTGTCACTTCTGCAAACAGACCAGACATTGGAAGCAGAAGGTTGAATGATGACGAGGTGGTTTTTTACTTGGGGACTTTTGCAACAGTTATAGCTACAACTATAGGAACTATAGACTTAATTTTCAGAGAAGGAATTGTAACACCTAAAGATTGTCTTTATGTACCGTTATTAAGAAGAAATCTGATTTCAGTTTCAAAATTGTGTAAGGATGGTTATTCTGTTTATTTAGTGATACAATTACTATTAAATTGAATTACAAATTCCTTCGTCCTTCTCTAGAAATGAATACAACTGAAACTACGTCAAATCCTAACCCCAAGAAAAGAGCACGTGATACGGTTAATCCCACGTGCTTGTGGCATTACCGACTTGGCCATATCAACATAGATCGTATCACAAAATTGGTAAAGGATGGTCCTTTGGATTTTCTAATTGTAGAAGATCCTTCAACTTGTGAACCTTGCCTTTAGGGAAAAATGACAAAACGGTCATTTACGGGTAAGCCTGAAAGATCAACAGGCACACTTGGCCTAATACATATTCATGTATGTGGTCCCATTAATGTTAGGACACGCAACCAGCATTGTTATTTCATAACTTTTACCGATGATTATTCTCGGTATGGTTACATGCACCTAATGAGACTTAAGTCCAAATCCGTTGAAAAATTCAAAGAGTTCAAACAAGAAGTCGAGAAATAGTTGGGGAGACAGATTAAAGCCCTTCGATCAGATCGAAGAGGTGAATATCTCTCTGATCACTCCTCGTACATTCAGAACTACCTATATCCTTTTGGGGATACGCATTGGAGACTGCTATATACGTGCTGAACTGTGTTCCAACCAAAATCCGTTCCTAAGACTCTTTATGATTTATGGACCGGTAAGAAACCAAGTGTGAGACACTTGAAGATTTGGGGTTGTCTGACACATGTTAAAAGAACAAGTGCAGACAAATTGGAATCCAAGACTATCCATTGCCTATTCATAGGCTACCCCAAAGGATCGGTAGGATATCTATTCTATGACCCAAGAGAATAAAAGATGTTTTGTAGTCGAAATGCCTACTTCTTGGAAGAAGACTATATCTTGAACGATCATCGTTAGGAAGTTGTTCTTTATGAAGAGAGTTCAGGAGTAGTAGGAGATGTCCCACAAGTTCCAAATAATACCCAACTTAGAAGATCTACCTGGGTATCTAGGCCTCTAGTTCGTTATGGTTATGATCAAGAAAGTTACTTGACGGAAGCCACGATCAGTGAGGAAGATCCCATGACTTATGTGGAAGCTATGTTGGACATAAATTCCTTAAAGTAGGTAGAGGCCATGAAAGTCGAGATGGACTCGATGAAAACCAATAGAGTATGGACTCTTGTAGACCCACCCCCTAGGGTGAAAGCAATTGGTTGCAAATGGATCTACAAGAGGAAGAAGGGCCCCAATGGAAAGGTTGAGACCTATAAAGCTCGTCTTGTAGCGAAAGGGTACACTCAAAAAGAGGGAGTTGATTATGAGGAAACCTTTTTACCAATGGCCATGCTTAAATCCATTCGGATCCTGTTATCTGTAATGGCACACTATGATTATGGGATTTGGCATATGGATGTCAAAACCGCGTTCCTGAATGGAGGTCTTACTGAAGATATCTATGTGCAGCAACTGCAAGGCATTATTGCATCTGGTCAGGAACACATGGTGTGCAAACTTAACATATCCATTTATGGACTTAAGCAAGCTTCAAGAAGTTGTAACATCCGATTTGACTCTATGGTCAAAAAGTTTGACTTTGAGAAAAATCCAAATGAGCCTTGTGTTTACAAGAAATCAGTGGGAGATAAGGTTACATTCCTTGTTTTGTATGTACGCGACATTCTACTCACTGGGCATGATGTAGGAATGTTTACTACAGTGAAAGTATGGCTTTTGTATCAATTCTCCATGAAAAATATTGGAGAATCCTCCTACATCTTGGGACTTCGACTCTATAGAGATAGATCGAAGAGGATAATAGGATTATTCCAATATACTTACATAGACAAGATTGTCAATAGATACAACATGAAGAACTTCAAGAAGGGATTTGTTCCTATCAAACACGGAGTCACTCTCTCCAAAGGTATGTCTCCCAAGACTCCTGAGGAGATTGAGGGCATGAGAAAGGTTCCCTATGCCTCAGCCATAGGGAGCATCATGTATGCCATGTTGTGCACTCTGCCAAACATTGCTCAGGTTGTGAGTGTAGTAAGTAGATACCAGTCAAATCCAAGATAGGATCATTGGACTGTTGTAAAGAACATACTCAAATACCTTTAGAGGACTAAAGAGTTTTGTCATGAATTCGATGGTAGTTCACTATAAATCATCAGGTATACTAATGCCAACTTCCAATCAAACCTAGATGATAGAAAGTTTACATCTGGTTACATCTTCACGATGAGGTCCTGTGTAGTAAGAAAAATAGTCCACCACCCTGGCCAAGCACATTACCGTAAGAGAGGCTGCCTAATGAATGAAGTTATTCATTCTACAATTTGGAATCCTACCATATCATCCATTCCACTGTTGTATGACAACACTAGATCTACAAGAGATTGTTGGTAGAGGGGATGTCCAGATTCGAAAAGTAGCATTAGCGGAGAATGTGGCAGACCCATTGACTAAGCCACTGACACAAAAAGTGTTTGAGAAACACGTGGATAGTATAGGACTCCGACTTATACCCAATTGGACCTAAGTGCAAGTGGGAGTTGTTAGACAGTGTATGCCCTTAGCTCCAATCATATTGATGTACATATCCATTTTTTGTAAATGAATAAATGTACATAATTGATTCATGTTATATTTGGTGTGTTTCTGTGTAATTACCCTTAAACTGGACATTATGAAACCCGTGTTAATTTAGAATGTTCTCAGCCGTTGGATAGACTTGGGGAAGTTTATCCTGCCGAGGATGACACAGATGTGCTGCCAAGAAGGTTAGGGCTGCCTATCTCAGTTGCAAGGGTTAGACCCAAAGCACATTTAGTGTGTGTTTGTTTGAAACGCTGAACCCGAAACATTTTTCAGTTATGCCCTGGACCTTGGAGGTTAGTGGGTAAAACTGGAAAGTTACACATAACCCCTAGACTCAAATACTGCATTGGGTGTTGTTTTGGGTTGTCTTTGATGTGGCAATCAATGAGATCCTTCAGGGTCAAAACCTGGGTATGTTGGGGCAGTTTGAGAATTCACTCGAGTGGGTGATCATAGTGACAGGATCAGCCCCTTTGTCGGACAAAGTGAATGATTGGGACTGCACTCTCTCTAATGGAAACCAAAACTGTTGGCAGTCGATTTCAAACTTGTTTGAGATTTGTTTTGCAAAATACATTTATATGAATATATATATATATATATATTATGCTTGGAGAAAAAGGTTTTAATTCCCAATATCCATCCGTGCAGAGAGTGCAACACTGCACCTTGCAGCCAAGGGAGATGTCTTTCTTTGTTGGGCAGTGGTTGATCATTAAGGGATCAGAGGTTAAGTGTAAGGAACTATTTAGGGCTGTTTTACCTAATGGGCTATATCTCACTTAAGTCCATTGTCCTTGGACCTTCATAGGATGGATGGACTCAATGATCATTTAATGTAAATGTTGGGCCCATTAAGAGCCTATACTGATGGACTCAGGGGTTCACTGTACTTGACAGTGAATTCGGCCAGGCTTTTCCACAGAAGTTGAGTTGAACCCATATGGGCTTATGTGAGGTCATTGTTGGGGTCTCAAGCTATACAAAGAGAACCAAATGGGCCAGCAACTAGTTAGGGTCGTGAGCCACTTGCTTAATGGGCCTAAAGCCCATGATTAATTAGGTTAATCAAGTGGTCACATGGCAGCTTAAGCAGTCATGTGACATGGGTGAATATGAGTATGGAAATGGGTTTGGATCATCAATAGGATAAGAGGATAAGTCTTATCTATTAAAGAGTCCAGTCCAGATCCAAATAAAGATTTGGATTAGACTCTTCCTAATTGGATTAGGAGTGCTGATCCTTAAGGCTTATAAAAGGAGGAGGGGTAGAACTGCTCCAAAAACCTAGTTTGTTCTCCATCTTGTGACTGATCTTAACTAGTCTTGATTTCTAATTTTTGCAAGAAAATTATTCAATTCATGCTCACCTCCCTTGCTCGATCCAAGCTGTTGGATTACAGTTCTTGCTGAAGAACTTTGTTGCTGAATCGGCTTCAACCTAAGCTATGCCATCTTTAGTGGAAGCTAGTTTTGGTACCCTCTTTGGGCGTGAACTACCACTTTGGGAGCTACATTTGTGGATTTCATATCAGGTATACTTCTCAATTTCTTTTGGTTTCAGATCTGGTCCGGTTAGGTGCAAGAACAATCCTTAAAAAATGTAGTTTTTCTAAAACTTGGAATACGATTCCCGGAAGGGAAAAAATAATTTTTTTTTGAAATTTCTTCCAACCATCTATCATGGTTTGGCCATCTATATGATGGATTTTCCCTTCCTTCAATGACATGAATTATCGCCCCACTCAGCTAATTATATTAATGATTAAAATTGGGGGAAAAAACTAAATTACCCCTATTGCTTACATAAGAAAAGAAATAAGAAATATAGCAAACTAAAAACAACTACCAACTACCACTAACATAAATAAATAAATAGTAGTGGGGGCTACATATCAAACATAGTGGAAACCACATTAATGTTCTCTACTCTCCCCCTCACGTTGGGAATAGATGTTTTTCATTCCCAACTTGCATAGGTCTACCTCTAACTTTGTCTTTGAAACTACCTTAGTGAAGAGATCTGCAAGTTGCATGTTGTAGCTGATATATGGAATACACACTTCTTGTGAACCAGCTCTCTATGATAAAGTGTCGGTCAACTTCAATATGCTTAGTTCTTTCATGTTGTACCGGATTATGGGCTATGTTAATAGTAGCTTGATTAACACAGTACAGTATTAGGGGTTTCACATAAGTAATACCCAACTGCTTAAATAGGGATTTCAACCATAACACTTCAGCCATACCATTCGCCATGGACCTATATTCAACTTCAACACTGGAGCGAGCAACAACATTTTGTTTCTTACTCCTCCAAGAAACAAGATCACCTCCTACAAAAGCACAATACCTAGAGGTAGACCTCCTATCATCAATACATCTAGCCCAATTAACATCTATGTAAACTTCTACTTTTATGTAATCATTATCGTTGAATAGTATACCTCTACTTGGACATCTCTTCAAATATGTCAATATCCTCTCAACTGCAAGTAGGTAAGTAGCTCTAGGAGACTGCATATACTAGCTAACAACACTGCTGCATAAGTGATGTCTGGTCATGTGAGACAAAGATAGAGAAGTTTTCCAACTAACTACTGGAACATAACTTTATCTTCAAGGGGCTCTCAACCTTATTCATTGATCTTGTGATTTTGTTCAATAGATGTGTCAGTAGGTTTAACACGTAGCTTCCCTGTTTCTTCCAATAGATCAAGAACATACTTTCTTTGGGGAATAAAATCCCATGCTTAGATTGTGCTACCTCAATACCCAAGAAATACCGCAACTCTCCCAAGTCTTTGACCTCAAATTCTTGGTAAAGGAGTTGCTTAAGAGAGTCAATCTCACAGGTATCACTCCCTGTCACCACAATATCATCTGCATATACTATAAGTAGTGTTAAGGAGGAATCCACTTTCTTAACAAAAAGAGTGTGATCTGAGCCTGCACATAGCCAAAATTTTCAAGAGCTTGTCTGAATCTATTAAGCCAGGCTCAAGGAGACTGTTTCAGTCCATATAAGGCCTTATTCAACCGACAAACCTTCTTTCCTGTTTTTGCACTATAAAATCCAAGAGGCAACTGCATGTACACTTCTTGTAAGTCACCATTGAGGAAGAAGGCATTTTTAACATCCATCTAAAACAAAGGCCATGAGTAATTGGCTACAAGAGATAATAAAACTCTGATAGTGTTCATTTTTGCTACTGGTGCAAAAGTCTCCAAATAGTCTATGCCATATGTCTGATTAAATCCCTTTGCAACTAATCTAATCTTATACCTTTCAATGGAACCATTAGTATTATGCTTCACTGCAAAATCCCATCTACACCCAACAGGTTTCTTCCCTTTAGGTTGATCAACTAGCTTCCATATATTGTTTTTCAAAAGGGCATCCATTTCTACCTTCATTGCATCCTTCCACTTAGGTATTGACAAGGCTTTCTGCACTATTTTGGGAATGGGGATAGTAGCAATAGATGCTGTGAGCGTTGGAAAATGGCTCACTTGGGCTAATTTAGAGTCGCCACCCATCACTATTGTAAATTGGGAGTGACGAGCCTCCCGTGTTATTTATACATAAAATCATTTTAGTCCAAGTAGTGACTCCAAAGTTAAGGTAATGGTCCAACCGATCCAGGTAAAACTTGGATGGGAGAAGGAAGGGTTTAGGCACTCCTCTCCTATGTTCGATAGGCGGGGTCCACATAGGGGTCCTATGAGTAAACGCAAGTAAAGCTCAAAAGAGGCAATCTATAACAAACAAAAGTTATTCAACAACCTAAGAAAAGTGCTTCGATAATTGACAAAGGAGAGAAGAGAAACAAAATGATAATTATTTAATAATTTAAGAAGAAAGTGAGTTATTAATCTAAAAATAAATAAATCTAATCTGAGTAGTTGACATAAATAAAGAATTATCTAAAAAACTAATCTGAGATCATAATCATTAACTAAAGAAAGAGGATTGTTAAATAACATGAGAAGATTCACCTAAGCAAATAGAAATGAATTAATTGAATATGATGAGTATTCCCTTTTTTATGACAACAACGAAGAGCATTAATCAGTACCAAAAGGATTCTAAGTATTGTTTGATAACAAGAAAAAAAAATAAAAGAGAATCATTAATTAATTACTAGTATACGTTTTTAGCCATAGAGAATTTGTCATTTTGATTGTTATTTAACATGGCAAGTGGTTCTACTAGTCAACTCTATCACAAACTGATTACAATTGATTAATAATGGAAAAGAAGTAAAATAAGATAAAAAGGGGGCATCCGGAAAAAAAAAATGAAAAGAAAAAAGGAAACACCTAGCTACTTGAATGTGTATTACAAGGAAGAAAGAAAGAAAGGGATGGAGACCACGAGATTACCCAACTTAAAACTAAAAACTGCCATCCGCTATGTTAATTAAATTCCACCTTTGTACGATGGTTTTGTTATAGACAGAGATTACGTGAGAGCTACCAAAATACACGTCATGAAACAATCCAGCATCAATCTACTACAAGGCCAAACCATTACACATCACCACATAGAAAAATGAGAGAAAGAGGAGGACCGAGTTGGGCGGAGGTGGAGAGGCTTGCCGCCGCTAGGTTCTCTATGTCAAGTGTCGAGAGGTTAAAGGAGGTCAAGGTGAACAGTTCCCCTAGCCGATCCCCCTCTAACCTTAACACACATTGGGTTTTATAAAGGGGTAAAGGAGTAATTTCGTAATTTTGTGACATTTAGGGGTATTTTTGTCAAATTGATTAGAAAAGGGTGTAAATATAGGTATTTTTGGGTAAAATTTGATAGGGTAGGGTTTATGGGCATTCCGAATTGATTGGTGGGGTTAGATTGGCCTAACGGTGCTTGGATCAAGGGAACTTGAGGTATGAGCACTTCGATTGACAAAAAAGCTCAAAATGAAATATTTGTTCAATGGAGAGGTAAACTAAAGAATTTTAAGTTGAAATTTAACAATATTAGGTTTTTGAAAGGACTGGACGAATTTGCAGGGTTTGATTAGTTCAGATGTGCTCAGATTAGGGTAATCAGAGGTACGAATGATCTAACCGATAAGAACGTTCGAAATAGAATCTTTACTAGATGAATGAATTTTGAGCTGAAATTTGACATGATGGTGTTTATAATGGGCTTGGACAAACTGGCGAGGTTTGATGGGTTCAAATGTGTTCGGATTGAGGGAATTTGCAATACAAAAAATCTGACGTACGAGAAAGCCTGAAATGAAATCTTTGTTCGATGGATGAGCAGATCGAGGAATTTTGAGTTAAAATTTTGTAGGATTGGATTTCTGAATGTCTTGGATGAAATGATTAGATTTGATCGGTTCAAATGTGTTCGGATCGAGGGAATTTGAAGTATGGGTGGTCCAACCAATGAAAAGGCTTAAATCGGAATCTTTTTCGTAGGAGGGGCGGAATGGGAGTTTTAGGTCTAAAATTTGGTGGATGGGTGATTGGAAGGTTAAGGAAGCTTTTTGTAAGGTTTGGGGGCCTTGGAAGAAGTGTCATGATGTAGATATTTGATTTTGGGAGTAGCGAGTGATGAGGGACTTAAATCGGAATCTTTTTATGAAAGGGGTAGAATAGGGATTTTATGCCTAAAATTCAGTGGATAGGTGATCGGGGGGTTGATAGAGGATTTTATGGGTTTGGAGGTGTTGGATTTTATGTTACGATGGATATCTTGAATTTAAAAAGTGGTCACCAATAAGAATGATTTATTTAGAATATTTTTAAATGAAGGGCAAAATGGTCATTTTGAGATTTGAAATTTGATGGATAGTCGACTAGGAGGTTGGTGAAAGTTTTGATCATGTCTAGGGTATTTGGATTGTGGGTTTTGGTCATAGTATCTGGTTCGTCAAAATGGAATCTTCAATGGGTGAATAGTGAAATCAAGGAATTTAAGGTTGAGACTTGGATTGTGGGTTTCAGTCATAGCGTCTAGTTCGCCAAAATGGAATCTTCGATGGGTGGATGGTGAAATCAAGGAATTTAAGGTTGAAATTTAGATCGTGGGTTTTAGTTATAACGTCTAGTTCGTCAAAATTGAATCCTTGATAGGTGGATGGTGAAATCAAGGAATTTATGGTGGAATTTTGTTGTGATTGGATGTTTATAGGTTTTGTTTCATATGATGGGGTCTAATCGTGTGATAGGTGTGGTGATGGGGCACAATCGTGGCCGTTAGAAGGGAATATATAGTTTTAATAGTGGATGTAAGGGTTCTTTAGTCGAAATTTGGTCTTCTAAGGTTTTGACATGTTCTAAAGAGAATTGTAAGGTTTGATTGGGCATTTGGAGTGTAAGGAGTAGGTTAGAGAGGGGACCGAGCAAAAATCGGGTAATGGCAGATGCCAAAAAGGACTTGTAAAATGGAAACAAATGATCATAAGACAAGAATTGGGAAATACAATGAGTTGTGGATGAGGTACAATGGTGTTTCCCTTGATAGATTGCAATGGAAAGGTCAAGATCATCCAATGGAGGTGAAGGCTCAACAATGGAAGGTACCTCATTTGTAATGGAAGATGAAGGAACTGTGGTACTTGGATCTAGATCCGTATAAGGAATTGGAGCTAGCTTGGACTACTGATGACCGAAATCAACATGCCTCCACCGTCTGTGATAAACTCTTAAATCCTAGCACCTCTGACAACCCTCCTTACTACACTCCCCTTCAGTGATTGGGACAAGTAATGAAATTTCTGATGAATGAACCCCCACCTCACTACTCTCCCCTGAGAAGAAACCCTAGGATAATGGGGTACGTCGTCAAAGAAGGTGACATCTATAGAAACAAACTTCCTCCTAGAATTAGGTTCGTAGTAACAATATCCCTTTTGAGCTTGTGCATAACCAAGGAAAATGCATTTTGAGGCTTTAGGATCAAATTTGGAATGATGAGGTCCAAGGATCTGAACAAATCAGTTATACCCAAAGGTCTTAAGGAGAATAATAAACAACTCTTTATCAGGATATAAAAGGGTGAATGGAACTTTCATGTCCATAACCCATGAAGGAACTCGGTTGATGAGATACATAGTTGTATGGATGACATCTCCCCAGAAACGTAAAGGCCCATTGGAGTTAAACATAATGCTTCTATCCACCTCCAATATGTGTATATTCTTCCTCTCAGCAACCCCATTTTGCTGAGGTGTATGAGGACAAGTACTCTAATGGATAATCCTATTGTCAAGGAAATATGAGGCTAATGGTTTTGCAAAATACTCTTGCATTTTTAGATCTAAAAATTTTGATAAATCATCTAATGAAAGATCTGAGTTAAGGTAGGAACCTTATCTCGAGAATGCATAAGGTAAACCCATGAAAAATGAGTGTAGTCATCAACAAACAACAAGAAATATTTGTACCCCCCATGGTAGTGATATGATAAGGCCCCAAAACATCAGTATGCACAATTTCAAAAGGAATACTACTTCTTTTATTACTCAAGGAATAGGTTGTTCTATAATGCTTTACAAGCTCACAACTTTCACATTTCAAACTGGACATCTGGATTGACTCAAACAAACTAGGAAACAAACTTTTCAAAGACCTAAAAGATAGATGATCTAATAGGTTATGCCAAAGCATAACTTGATTAACAGACTAAGAAGCAAAAGACCTCTCAACTTTACTATATTCCCCATGTGAGCTCCTTCTAAGCAAGTAGATTCCATTTGTCTCACGGCCAAGCCCAATCACCTTCCTTGTCTCCAAATCCTGAGAAAACGCATCGATCAAGAAAAAATGTCACTAAACAATTTTGGGTTTTATTGATGCTACTAATTGAAAGCAAATTAGTACTAAGTTTAGGAACTTGTAAAGCTAAAAACTAAGAAATGGCATTAGACAATTTGGTGTCTCCCTAGCCAGAAATGGAAACAAGAAAGTCATCAGCAATAGACACTTTGTCTCTACTAGAGGATAAGTGATAGGTAGTAAATAGTGAGGATAAGCCAATCATGCAATTGGATGCAGCTGAATCTATCACCCAACAAGGTTCGGTGTTACTTGGGGTTGAGGCATGGTATGCTGAAGCTTGTGTACCCGAATAAGCAAATGCTGAAGTGGGAGTAGCAGATGTTGTGATTCATGGCTGAGATAATGGTGTTGAATTGCCAACTTCACCCCCCAACTGAGTCAGAGCAGCCCGAACAACAACCAAGGTGTCTAGGGATGTCACTCTTGTGCTCGATGAGGATGCACCATCAGTAGTAATAGCCACATTGGCATTTCCCATTTTGTTTCTGAGCTCTGCTGGAACTAGATGTGGATGTAACTTCCGAAAGGTGACTTTAGTATGTTTTGGTTTCTTGCAATGTTAACATACTAACTCTCTCTTATCTTCCTTCTTCATATCCCTCTCCTTATCACCCCCAAACTTTGGTTTGACTACTGTCAACGCTGATTCAAAAGGTTGATGTTGCAAAATAACCTTTCTCTTATTTTATTTACAGTGCACTAAGGAGTAGGCTTTTGATAAAGTCACACTTTCTCTAGTAAGAAGCTGTTGTCTCACAATGTCATATTCAAAATTCAGACCAACTAGGAATTCAATCACCCTAATAGTTTCAACTTGTTTTTTGTAAGAATGTGCATCCCTCTGACTTTCTCACTCAATTGTCTCTAGGTGGTCAATTTCATGCCACAAGGATTTAAAGGTGGAGAAGTAAAATGAGACTGGTTTCTCTCCTTGCTTAAGGTTGTTTACTTCACATTTCAGGTCATAGTCCCTAGCAACATTAAGAGGTTGGGAGTAGGTTTCTTTCATTATGTCCCAAATCTCCTTAGCAGTTTTTGCACACAAGTAGTTTCAACTAAGTTGAGGCTGCATGGAGTTGCACAACCATGTCATAACCAAATGGTTCTCCTGAACCCATTTGGCATAGGTTGGGTCCTCCTTCATTGGTACATTCACATCCCTTAAAAAAGAGTTTAGCTTTCCTCTACCCACAATAGTCACCATGGCTGATTGGACTCATTCCAAGTAATTTGATCCGTCAAACTTCATAGTGGAAATCTGAAATGTGTTCTTAGACATGTTACCAGAACCACCAACCCCCAAGCACCTTCCCCTTGATTCTTAAAATCCATTCTTGTTAACCCCTTTTAAGATATTGGTCAAAAATATTCTTTTTAGTGCTGAAATAGGAGTAATTGCATGCAGAACTTGCTAACAGCTGACCTAGAAGGGTGAAATAGGTTCAACAACCACCTAGAAATATTGGAATAGGTCTGTTAGTTTCCCATAAAAAAAATATCACTCAACCTAGAATGCTGCAACAAGTCTAACTATTTCCCTAGAATTGGCAACAGTCATAAACTTAGGGTTTTAATCCTAGAACTAGTCGTAGGTCAAGAAAGAAACCCTAAAACTTAGGAGAAAAATAGAGAACTCATAGCTGTACCTCCTAAATTATTCAAAAAATGTTTCTTTTAAGGTTGATCTAAAGAATAAACACCAACTTACTTAGAAAAGTCTGGCCACCACCTCTAAACCAAGGTCTGAACCCTAATCTTGAGGTTTCTTCCCTTCTTCTAATTCTTCCAGACCACTAGACACTCTCCAAGGCTCTACGATCCCTTGGGCATCAACTGCACACTTCTAGCAACCTCCAAGAATACATCGATGGTCTTATCTTTACTGGAACTTCCAACCCTAGGAAGTTCTCATGTAGTCGGCCTGATTAGACTCACATGAGAAGCCCTAAGTTGGCTCTTATACCAAGTTGTCTAGTAGGACTGCAATCATTCCTAGTTATAATGTACAATAAACAAGAAAAAAGAGGTTTGAAAATGAGAGAAGAAATAGAAGAGAAGAAAAGGAGAAGACGAAGAGAAGAAGTCAAAAAGAGTGTGGGTTATGACATGAATTGTCACCCCACTCAGCTATTTATATTAATAATTAAAATAGGGGGAAAACCCTGAATTACCCCTACTGCTTACATAAGCAAAGAAATAAGAAATATAACAAACTAAAAATAACTACCAACTACCACTAACATAAATAAACAAACAGTAGTGGGGACCACATTAATGTTCTCTACAAAGAGCACGTTGAAAATTTTGAAGGAGAGACTCATGATGATCAACATCAACCGATGAGTGCTACAAAATCTTCTGTTTGGCTTCAAGATTATGTAATAGCTTATGCTTACATTACAGAAGAGCATGAACCTTATTCATACCAGGAAGCTTGCAAATGTCCAAATGCTCATCATTGGCAAGTGGCTATGGAGGACAAAATGGAAACTCTAAAGAAAAACAAAATTTGGGAGTTAGTCAAACTACCTAAGGGTCGAAAGGCCATTGGTTGTAGATGGGTGTACAAACTCAAAAAGGACACTAGCAGGAATGTCGAAAGATACGAAAGGATATGCTCAAAAATCAGGTATCGACTTCAATGAAATATTTTCTCTTGTTGTTTGATTAAGTACTTTTGATATTGTATTGAGTATGGCTGTAGTACTTGACTTGGAGTTGGAGCAAATAGATGTTAAGACTACATTTTTGCATGGTAATCTTGAAGAAGAATCCCCTAGCATTGGTTGTAAGTTGTCTTCAGAACAATCCCCTAGCATTGAAGCTGAGAAGATAGAAATATCCCACATACAATACTCATTAGCAGTAGGGAGCCTTATGTTTTCCATGGTGTTCACTAGACTAGACATTGCATAAGCAGTCGGAGCAGTCAGTAAGTTTATGGCAAATCCAGGAAGAGATCATTGGACTGCGGTGAAAAGAATCCTTCATTTTTTGAAAGGTACTTCTAAAATCTCCATTTGTTATAGTGGCCAAAGCTTGAAGCTACTTGGTTATGTAAATCGGACTATGTGGGAGATCGTGATAATAGAAAATCAACTACTAACTATGTGCTTTCTTTAGTTAACGGTGTAGTGAGTTGGGCATCAAAATTGCAATCTATAGTGGCCTTATCTACAATAGAAGAAGAATATATGTCATCTACACAAGCATGAAAAGAAAGTATTTAGCTAAATATGTTGCTTGAAGAATTCTACATCAAGCAAGAAGGGGTGACTATTCATTGTGACAGTCAAAGCGCATTACATTTAGCACAAAATCCCATCTTTCATGCTCAAACCAAACACATTGTAGTATTGTACCACTTTGTTTGTGAAGTAGTTGAAGATGGGATGATCTCATTACAAAAGATTCACACCAACGATAACGTTGTTGATATGTTAACAAAGCCTGTGATGAGAGAGAAGCTTATCTGGTGCAGAACTTCTCTAGGACTTGAAGCCACTTAACAAAAGATGATCAGCAGCTATTCTCAAGAGGGTTTTTCACTATGAAAATAGTCTTCAAGTGGGAGAATGTTAAAGTACAATCGATGGGCCAGTCGGTGGCTCTCCAAATTAACAAAACAATGGCCCACCGATTGAGCCCACCAAATCATAATCAGTGGCCCCCCAGTAGGAGTCCACCATTTTATATTACTTAGCAGTGAAGACTATTTTACTGCTTAAGTATAGCTGTATTTAAAATTTCAAAAATTCCCTTTATACTACCCTCTCTACAAGTATAAATAGGGGTCTCCTCCTCTGTTCTTTTCATCCCATTTTCATTTCATTGTATACATTGTATACAGTGTGTTGAGAGGGGTGTAGTGTTGGGTGTATTGGGTGTTGGGTACAAATGAGGTTCTGGTGAGGTCATTTTAGTATTGTATTTTCTCTTGTTTATAGTGAAGAAGTAAAACTCCCAGCTACTACCCGTAGACGTAGGCAATTGGTCGAACCAAGTTAAATATGGTGTTTTCTCTCTCTTCTTTCTTTATTTCATTTTCTTGATGTATGCATTTGTTTCTTTTTGTGCACATACAGATTATATTATTCGTTGTGCCATTCCAACATCAATAGAATTAATTCTATTGATTGAGCTCTGCTTTTAAAGAAACAAGCTTTCTAATTTTGGTGAAGATTATAGTAAAAACTAAAAATAAAAACATTGGTGAAGATTACAGTTTTTGGTAAGCTATGGGTTTTCTACTTGGACACAAAGTCTTAAATAGTGTAGAAATTACTCTGATCCACTCGGGATCTATTGGGTCCTCTATCCTCTCGTTATGTACCCCTTCCACCCTTCGGTGTCCGCCCACTCAAGGAAGGACAGATCTCCATTTACAAAATCTCAAGTCAAAGGATTGTACCATCCATTAACTTCTTATTAATTAGAACAAGAATAAAGAAAAAGAAAAGAAAACCCACTCTAATTGTTAGACAGTGTATGCCCTTAGCTCCAATCAGATTGATGTACTGATTCATTTATTATAAATGAAGAAAAGTACATAATTGATTCATGTTATATTTGGTGTGTTTCTGTGTAATTACCCTTAAACTAGACACTTATGAGTCTCGTGTTTGTTTAGAATGTTCCCAGCCATTGGATAGACTTGGGGAAGTTTATCCTACCAAGGCTAACACTGATGTGCTGCCAAGAAGGTTGGGGCAGCTTGTCTCAGCTGCCAGGGTTGGACCAGAAGCACATGTAGTGTGTATTTGTTTGAAATATTGAACACATATGGGTGATCATAATATTACACATGTAGTGTGTATTTGTTTGCCCTGGACCTTGGAGACTGGTGGGCAAACCTGGAAAGTTACACCTGACCCCTAGACTCGATTATGGTACTATACTTGGTGTTGGACTGGACTATCTTTGATACGCCAATCAATGAGATCCTTCGGGGGTCAAAACCTGGTATGTTGGGACAGTCTAAGAATTCACTCAAATGGGTGATCATAGTGACAGAATCAACCCCTTTGTCGGACAAAGTAAATGATCGGGACTGCACTCTCTCTAATGGAAACCAAAACTTTCAGCAGTCGATTTCAACCATGTTTGAGATTTGTTTTACAAAATATATTTATATGATAATATATATTATGTTTTAAGAAAAAGGTTTTAATTCCCGGGATCCATCTGAGCAAAGAGTGCAACACTGCACCTTGCAGTTAGGGGAGAGGTCCTTCCCTGTCGGTTAGTGGTTGATCACTAAGGGCTGAGAGGTTAAGTGTAAGAGACCATTTAGGGCTTTTATACCTGATGGGCTATATCTTACTTAAGTCCATTGTCCTTGGGCCTTCATAGGATGGCTGAACTCAAGGATCATTTAGTGTAAATGTTGGGCCCATTAAGAACCCATATTGATGGACTCAGGGGTTCACTGTACTTGATAGTGAATTCGGCCAGGCCTTTTCATAGAGGCTGAGCCGAACCCATATGGGCTTATGTAAGGTCATTGGTGGGATCCCACGCCATACAAAGAGAACGAAATGGGCCAACAACTATCTTGGTTCGTGGGCCACTTACTTAATGGACCTAAAGCCCATGAATAATTAGATTAATCAAGTGGTCATATGATAGCTTACGCAGTCATGTGACATGGGCGAATATCGGTATGGATAAGGGTTTGGATCATCAATTAGGATAAAAGGATAAGTCTTATCCACTTACAGAGTCCAAATCCAAATAAAGATTTGGATTAGGATTCTCCTAATTCAATTAGGAGTGTTGATCCTTAAGGCTTATAAAAGGAGGAGTGCAAACTGCTCCAGTTATCAATCTGCTCTCAATTTTCTCTTTCTGCTCTTGCTGCCCTAGAAACCCTAGTTCGACCTCCTGTTCTTGAACTGATAAAGATCAGTTCTAATTTCTAATTTTTGCAAGAAAGTATCAGATTCAATTCGTGCTCACCTCCCTTGCTCGATCCAAGCTGTTGGATTACAGTTTTTGCTGAAAATTTGTGTTACTGAACTGGCTTCAATTCAAGTTGCGCCATTTTTAGTGGAAGCTAGTTTTGGTACTCTCTTTGGGCCTAAACTACCACTTTGGAAGATACATTTGTTGAATCCATCTCAGGTATACTTCTCCGTTCTTTTTGGTTTCAGATCCGATCTGGTTCAGTGGAAGAACGATTCTTAAAAAATGTTGTTTTTATAAAACTGGGAATACGATTCACGGAGGGGTAAAAGAAAATTTTTGAAATTTTGCCCAAACATCGAGCATGGTTCGGCCATCCATATGATGGATATCCCCTTCCTTCAGTGGTATTAGAGCCAAAGCTTCAATCTTGAACCAAAATAAACCATATCTGAAATAGAACCCAAATCGATAGAACTGTTCTATCCAATTTGCATAGTTAGCAGTTTTTTGGGAAATCAGTTCTTAGATTTTGGGCGATTTGATCTAAAATTAATTTTGTTATATTCTGATAGAATTTTAGAATTGTTCCATTATTATTTCTTGGATTTTTGGGCTATCTGTGTGATGGAGATCGAATTCTTTATTTAGCACCAAGATTTGTGCACCCGAATTATTTATTTGATCATTGGTCTGTAAATATTTTTCTTTCTTTTTAAAAAAATGTATTAGGATTTATTTTGATGTAATTAATAGAAAATTAGGGTTTTTTCTATTTTTTTCATTGAAAGACATGCTAGAGCACACAGAGAAGAAGGAGATTTTTGCAGAAAAATCTGCAATTTGTGATTAACCAGTTTTCTTGCCGATTTGCAGTTCGTCCGGATCAGATTCGGACCATCACACTTGCAGCCCTAGATTATTTATTTTGCTGTGATTGATTGTCAATATTCAGGTGTTAAAAAATATATTAGGATTTATTCTAATGTAATTAATTAGGGTTTTTTTTTCTATTTTTTTTCATTGAAAGACATGCTGGAGCACATAGAGAAGAAGGAGATTTTTGTAGAAAAATCTGCAATCTGCGATTGACCAGTTTTCTTGCAGGTTTGCAGTTCATCCGGATCAGATTTGGACCATCACACTTGTAGCCCTAGATTACTTATTTTGTTGTGATTGATTGTCAATATTCAGCTGTTAAAAAATTTCAGATCAAATTTTCATGAATTGTTGCATGTTTTGGACACCAAACCCTAGGCCGAATTGACCTAGTTTGGTCCAAACTGGTTGGACCAAACCGATGGTTTGATGGGGTCTGATATCAGCCCCATGGGTCACGTTTTAGGTGGATCAAATTCGGTTTTGGGCCAAGGGTTTAATGGCCCATCACATGGAACAATTCAGCCCTCTCTTGAAAAACCTAATTTATGTTAAGTTAAAGCAACATTAGCCCATCTGCTATGTGGGCCAAACTGCCTTTTTGCAGTTTACCCCATATACCTAGGTGATATTATTGGATAATTCATGGAACTTTAATGGGCCGATTGTGTGTTAACTTAAATTAATTAGGGTTTTACAAGCTTTTAATTGATTGGATCAATTTGTTTATGTGAATGCTTGTGATGTGTTGAATCTGATTCTTACATGGGCCATAAGTGCTTGGCCCATGTTTAATCGTATGTGGCTCTTTGCGAACATCATGGCTGAATGCACATCATTGCCATGATGCCAATAGATCTTTGGATGATCTCCCTTTTCAATAGGCCCCTTGATTAGCTTTCTCCCCAAGAAGAACCCTGTGGAACCCTAGCCCGTTTTTGACCGATTTGAATGACTTTATGAAAGTCAGTGGGAGCCACTTTGGTATGACATAAATCAGACCTAGGGACTGTTTGCTTGTTCCCTTCGGATTAATATAAGTACAAGAGATAGTGAAATATCATATGATGAATTCTCTAAAGAACTTCTGTCATTAGCATGATGGCAGGCTGAATCGGTGGGTGGAGGTGCACCATAAATTTGGGCTATCCATTCTTCTGGTTCAGTTGGTTGGATTGCTTCATCAGATGATAAGGGCGTCATAGACCGAGGTGGGAGAGGCCTATCTTAAAATGGAAGACTCTTTCATGGTACCTTGGGGTCCACGATATGATAGGTCAGTACTTACCAGACAAAAAGGTTTAACCTAAAATGACAATGAACCTTATCTAATGGAGGCCAAAGGGAAAGCTCATTGGATGGGTGGATATGATCATTTATAGAAAGTGGTGGGGTTTTGCAGCTAAAATAGTTGACTCCATGAACCTATGTGATTTCCCGCATTTCCAGGGACATGCATCGTGTCCCCGTCACTGAGATAGGAGGGAAATCTTAGAGATGAATAAATGGAGATGGAACAAAGATAAAAGACCATTCTATGTAAGATAACATGAAACAATTTTAGGTCATGGACTAATATCTGTTGCCTTTTATCAGAAATGGCACACGGATAATTCGCCAAATTGTTGGACAACAACAAACTTAAGGGTCCTAACTATGCTGACTGGTACCGTAACTTTAATCTGGTCCTTACGTCCAAGAAATTGGACAAGGTTGCCAAGAACCCAACTCTAGGACGTTTGGGTGACCGGGCTTCTAAAGCACGCAGGAGGGAATATTAGGAATGGGAAGAGAAGAATTCTCTTGCCTAGTGTTACATTGTAGCATCTTTAGATAATTCTATCCAGAGATAATTCGATAAGATCAAAGTCTGTAAAGACATTCTGAATAGTTTAAAGAATATGTATGAGGAGTAAAATCGTTTTGCCCGTAAGAAGGTCCTCAAACTGTTGATGACCATGCGGATGAACGAGAGATATCCGGTTCATGACCACGTCATGCAGATGATGGGGTACATAAATGAACTGGAGGCACTTGGATCCTAGCTTGTTGATGACATCAAGACTGATGCCATCCTAAAATTTTTGTCTCCTTCCTTCAATCAGTTTGTCATGAATTACAACATGAACAAGCTAAAGGTTAGCCTTCATGAACTCAGCAATATGTTGCAAAAGGCTGAAGGACTAATTAAGAAGGACAAGCCGGTAGTCATGCTTGTTGAAGGTGGAAAACCTGGCAAAATAAAGAAGGACAAGAAGAGGCCTCGGAAGAAAGTGAGCAAGCTAAAAATGCAGAAGAAAGACAAGTCATCGGATGAATGTCACTTCTACAAACAGACTGGACACTAGAAGAGGAACTGTCCTTAATATCTACAATCCAAGAACAAAGAAGGTAATTTCAAATCTCTTGTCATAGAGACCAATATGTTGGTCACTTCTGCATCCCAGTGTATTGACTCTGGGGCTTCTACTCATGCATATAATACATTGCAGGGGTTCAGAAAAAGCAAAAGGTTGAATGACGATGAGGTGATACTTTACTTGAAGACTTCTGCAATAGTTGCAGCTACAATTATAGGAACTGTAGATTTAATTTTCAGAGAAGGCATTGTAACACTTAAAGAATGTCTTTATGTACCGTTACTTAAAAGAAATTTGATTTCAGTTTCAAAACTATGTAAGGATGGCTATTTTGTTCTATTTAGTGATAAGATTACTATTAAATTGAATAACAAATTCCTTACCAATATCGGATTATTCTTGGTATGGTCTCTATGTCCTTTGTCCTTCTCTAGAAATGAACATAACCGAAACTACATCGGAAATAATCCCCAAGAAAAGAACACGTGATTCGGTTAATCCCACGTGCCTGTGGCATTACTAACTTGGTCATATTAACATAGATCGTATCACAAGATTGGTAAAGGGTGATCCTTTGGATTTTCTAAGTATAGAAGATCTTCCAAATTGTGAACCTTGTCTTCAGGGTAAGATGACATAATGGCTATTTACGGGCAGACTTGACCTGATACATATTGATGTATGTGGTCCCATGAATGTTAAGACACGCAACCAGCACTATTATTTCATAACTTTCACCGGTGATTATTCTCGATATGGTTACGTGTACCTAATGAAGTATAAGCCTGAATCCTTTGAAAAGTTCAAGGAGTATAGACAAGAAATCAAGAAACAATTGGGGAGACACATCAAAATCCTTCGATCAGATTAAGGAGGAGAATATCTCTATGACGAATTCAGGGACTACCTTAAGGACAATGGGATTGTATCACAGTTGTCTTTTCCTGCTACACCATAATGAAACAGTGTGTCAGAGAGGAGAAACCAGACTCTATTAGATATGGTTCGATCACTTCTTGTCCATTCAGAACTACCTATATCCTTTTGGGGACATGCATTAGAAACTACTATATATGTGTTAAACCGGGTTCCAACCAAATCCATTCCTAAGACTCCCTATGAGCTATGAACCGGTAGAAAACCAACTGTAAGACACTTGAAGATTTGGGGTTGTCCAACACATGTTAAAAGAACTAGTGCAGACAAACTGGAATCCAAAACCAGTCGTTGCCTATTCATAGGCTACCCCAAGGGTTTTGTAGGATACCTCTTCTATGAACCAAGAGAGCAAAAAGTGTTTTGTAGTCAAAATGCCTACTTCTTGGAAGAAGATTACATCTTGAACGATCATCGTCAAGAAATTGTTCTTAATGAGGAGAGCTCAGAAGTAGCGAAAGATGTCCCACAGGTTCCAGATAATACCCAACTTAGAAGATCTACCCGGGTATCTAGCCCTCTAATTCGTTACGTCTATGATCAAGAAAGTTACTTGATGGAAGCCACAATCCATGAGGAAGATCCTGTAACTTATGCAGAAACTATGTTGGACATAGATTCCTTGAAGTGGATAGATGCCATGAAAGTCGAAATGGACTCAATGAAAAACAACAGAGTCTGGACTCTTATAGACCCACCCCCTAGGGTGAAAGCAATTGGTTGCAAATGTACAAGAGGAAGAAGGGCCTTGATGGAAAGGTTGAGACCAGTGAAGCTCATCTTGTAACGAAATGGTACACTCAAAAAGAGGGAGTTGATTATGAGGAAACCTTTTCGCCTGTGGCCATGCTTAAAACCATACAGATCCTGCTAGCTGTAATAACACACTATGATTATGAGATTTAGTATATGGATGTCAAAACCACATTCCTGAATGGAGATCTTACTGAAGATATCTATATGCAGCAGCCACAAGGCTTTATTGCATCTGGTTAGGAACATATGGTGTGCAAACTCAACATATCCATTTATGGACTTAAGCAAGTTTCAAGAAGTTGGAACATCCAATTTGACTCTATGGTCAAATAGTTTGACTTTGAGTAGAATCTGAATGAAACCTGTGTTTACAGGAAATCAGTGGGAGATAAGGTTACGTTCCTTGTTCTGTATGTAGACGACATTCTACTCATTGGGAATGATGTAGGAATGTTAATTACAGTGAAGGTATGGCTTTCGCAACAATTGTCCATGAAAGATCTTGGAGAAGCCTCCTACATCTCGGGACTTCGACTCTATAGAAATAGATCAAAGAGGATAATAGGATTATCCCAATCTACTTACATTGACAAGATTGTTAACAAATACAACATGGAGAACTCCAAGAAGGGATTTGTCTCTTTCAGACACGGAGCCACTCTTTCCAAGGGTATGTCTCCCAAGACTCTTGAGGAGATTAAGGACATGAGAGAGGTTCCCTATGCCTCAGCCGTAGGGAGCATTATGTATACTATGTTGTGCTCTTGGCCAAACATTGCTTAGGCTATAAGTGTAGTAAGTATATACCAATCACACCCAGGACAGGAGCATTGGACTGCTGTAAAGAACATCCTTAAATACCTTCGAAGGACAAAAGAATTTTGACTTGTCTTCGATGGTAGTTCACTACATATCGTCAGGTATACTAATGCCGACTTCTAGTCAAACCTAGAGGATAGAAAGTCTACATCTAGTTACATCTTTACAATGGGGTCTTGTGTAGTATGAAAAATAGTCCACAACCCAAGTCAAGCACATTGCCGTAAGTGAATCTGCCTAATGAATGAAGTTGTTCATCCTATAATTTGGAATCCTACCATATCACCCATTCCACTGTTGTGTGACAACACTGGATTTACGGGAGATTGCTGGTAGAGGGGATGTCGAAGGTAGCATCAACGGAGAATGTGATAGACCCATTGACTAAGCCACTGACACAGAAAGTGTTTGAGAAACACATGGATAGTATGGGACTCCGGCTTGTACCCAATTGGACCTAAGTGCAAGTGGGAGCTGTTAAAAAGTGTATGCCCTTAGCTCCAACCAGATTGATGTACATATCCATTTGTTGTAAATGAATAAAAGTAAATAATTGATTCATGTTATAATTGGTGTGTTTCTGTGTAATCACCCTTAAACTGGACAGCTATGAGACTCATATTAGTTTAGAATGTTCTCAGCCATTGGATAGACTTGGGGAAGTTTATGTGTAATAACCCTTAAACTAACATTGATGTGCTCCTAAGAAGGTTGGGGTAGCCTGTCTCAACTGCTAGGGTTAGACCCAAAGCGGTTGTAGTGTGTGCTTGTTGGAAATACTGAACTCAGACCATTTTCCAATTATGCCTTGGAACTTGGAGACTGGTGGGCAAAATTGGAAAGTTACACATAACCCCTAGACTCGATTATGATACTGCATCGGGTGTCAAATTGGGTTATCTTTGATGTGGCAATCAGTGAGATCCTTCAAGGTCAAAACCTAGGTATGTTGGGACAGTCTGAGAATTCACTCGAGTGGGTGATCATAGTGACAGGATCATCCTCTTTATCGGATAAAGTGAATGATCGGAACTGCACTCTCTCTGATGGAAACCAAAACTGCCAGCAGTCGATTTCAACCGTGTTTGAAATTTGTTTTGTAAAATACATTTATATGATAATATATATATATATATTATGTTTAAGAAAAAGGTTTGCAAAATGTTTTAATTCACGGGACCCATCCGAGCAAAGAGTGCAAAACTGCACCTTCCAGCCAGGGGAGAGGTCCTTCCCTTTCAGGCAGTGTTTGATGATTAAGGGCTGAGAGGTTAAGTGTAAGAGATCATTTAGGGCTTTTATACACGATGGACTATATCTTACTTAAGTCCATTGTCCTTGGGCCTTCATAGGATGGATGGACTCAATGATCATTTAATGTAAATGTTGGACCCATTAAGAGCCCATACTGATGAACTCAGGGATTCACTGTACTTTACAGTGAATTCGGCTAGGCCTTTTCACAGAGGCTGGGCCGAACCCATATGGGCTTATGTAAGGTCATTGGTGGGGTCCCACGCCATACAAAGAGAACCAACTAGACCAATAACTATCTAGGGTCGTGAGCTACTTACTTAATGGGGTTAACTCCCATGAATAATTAGATTCATCAAGTGGTCACATGACAACTTAAGCAATCATGTGACATGGGCGAATATGGATATGGGTAAGGGTTTGGGTTAGCAATTGGGATAAGAGGATAAGTCTTATCCACTTAAAGAGTCCAAATCCAAATAAAGATTTGGATTAGGATCCTCCTAATTTGATTAAGAGTGCTGATCCTTAAGGCTTATAAAAGGAAAAGGGCGAACTGCTCTAGTTATCAATCTGCTCTCAATTCTCTCTTTCTGCTCTTGCCGCCCCAGAAACCCTAGTTCGACCTCCAGTTCTTGAACTAATAAAGATCAGTTCTGATTTTTTATTGTTTTAAGAGAATATCATATTCTATTAATGCTCACCTCCCTTGCTCGATCCAAGCTATTGGATTACAATTTTTGTTAAAAAACTGTGTTATTGAACCAACTTCAATTCAAGTTGCGCCATATTCAGTAGAAGCTGGTTTTGGTATTGTCTTTGGGCGTGAACTACCATGTTGAGAAATAAATTTGTGGAATCTATATCAGGTATACTTCTCCCTTATTTTTGGTTTCAAATCTGGTCCGGTTCGGTGCAACAATGATCCTTGAAAAATTTTGTTTTTCTAAAACTGGAAAAATGATTCACGGAAGCGTAAAAGAAAATATTTGAAAATTTGCCAAGCCATCTAGCATGGTTCGGCCATCCATATGATGGATATCCCCTTCCTTCACTAAAAGGAAACTAAACGTTGACGGTCGACCCCAACATAGGCACATCTCTAGGAAAAAAATAGGTAAATTACAAAGACCCCCAATGTACTATGTGATCAGTGACAAAGACCCCCCATACTTTGGTAGTGGGACAAAGATCTCCCTAACTATTAACTTAACTAACAAAAAGTGTTATTTTACCAAAATACCCTGCACATAAGTGAAGGGCGTGAAATGTTTTTTTGAAATGACCAAAATGGGGATCCCACCCCCTATTCACTATTACCCAAATACATTAAGATTTTAGCCTAAACCCTCCTAAACCTCAGCCCAACTCCGTCCGAGAACTGATCTCTGTTAGATTTCTTGCCAATATCACAACAAAAAATTGTTGGATATAGAAAAAGGAATTGTAATATCGGCCGCATATAAACTCTGGCACCAGAGAAGGTTTGTGTCACCGATGCCAAAAAGTAAGGCCTATTTTTTGTCATTGTTTGAGAATAAGACTTATTTTTCACCATCACTAGGGAAGAAGTGATTATTTTTTGCCATCACTAGAGAAGAAGGTAACAAGACAATAGTCTTTGGTTCTTTGTAGGTATTTTAGTATGTTCTTTATAGCAGTCCAATGCTCTTATCACCACTGGTTTTCCTGTAAACACAGGGCTCATCCGGATTTTGCTCAAAGTCAAACTGTTTGATGGTAGAGTCAAACCGGATGTTCCAATTCCTAGAAGCTTGCTTAAGTCCATATATGGATCAGTTGAGTTTACATACCATGTGTTCCTGACCTATAGCTATGAAACCTTGCAGTTGCTACATATAGATATCTTCAGTAAGATCTTCGTTCAGGAACGCAGTTTTGACATCCATTTGCTAAATCTCGTAATCATGGTATGGTGCTACAGCTAGCAGGATCCTAATGGATTTAAGCATGGCCACGGGAGAAAAGGTTTCCTCATAATCGATTCCTTCTTTCTGAGTGTACCCTTTCGCCACAAGACGAGCCTTGTAGGTCTCAACCTTATCATCGGGGCCCTTCTTCCTCTTATAGATCCATTTGCAACCTATTGCTTTTACCCCACAGGGCGGATCTACTAGAGTCCAGATTCCATTGGTCTCCATTGAGTTCATCTCAGCTCTCATGTCATCTACCCACTTCAAGGAATTTATGTCCAACATAGCTTCCATTTAAGTCACGGGATCGTCCCCACTGGTCGTGGCTTCCACCAAGTAATTTTCTTGGTCATAGCCAAAATGAACTGAAGGCCTGGAAACCCGGGTAGATCTCCTAGGTTGGTTATTTTCTAGAGCTGGTGTGACATCTCTCACTACTCTTGTGCTCTCCTCATCAAGAACAACTTCCTGATGATGATTATCCAGGATGTAATCTTCTTCTAAAAAGTGGGTATTTCGACTGCAAAACACCTTTTGCTCTTTTGGATCATAGAATAAGTAACCCACAGAACCTTTGGGTTAGCCTATGAATAGGCAACGATGGGTCTTGGATTTCAATTTGTTAGCTCTAGTTCTTTTAACATGTGTCGGACAACCCCAAATCGTTAAGTGTCTTACACTTTGTTTCTTACCGGTCCAAAGCACATAGGGAGTCTTCGGAACAGATTTGGTTGGAACCCGGTTCAACATGTATATCGCAGTCTCTAATGCGTAACCCACATGGATGTGGGTAACTCTGAGTGTATGAGAAGTGATTGGACCATATCCAATAAAGTCTGGTTCCTCCTTTTTGATACACTGTTTAATTGTGGTGTAGTAGGAGGAGCTAGCTGTGATACTATCCCATTGTCCTTGAAGTACTCCCTGAATTCGTCAGAGAGATACTCGCCACCTTGATCTGATCGAAGAGTTTTAATTTCTCTCCCTAACTGTTTCTCGACTTCATGTCTGAATTCTTTGAATTTTTCAAAAGATTCAGACTTATGTCTCATTAGGTACATGTAACCATACCGTGAGTAATCATCAGTAAAGGTTATGAATTAAACATGCTAGTTACGTGTCCTAACATTCAGGGGACCACATACATCAGTATCTATAAGGTCAAGTGTGCCTGTACATCTTTCAAGCTTACCGTTAACTAGTCGTTTCATCATCTTACCCTGAAGGCAAGGTTCACAAGTTGGAAGATCTTATACAGTTAGAAAATCCAAAGGACCGTCCTTTACCAACCTTGTGATACGATCTATATTAATGTGGCCAAGTCGGTAATGCCATAGACACGTGGGATTTACTGTATCATGGGTCCTCTTCTTGGGGATTATTTTCGACGTAGTTTCGGTAAGGTTCATTTTCAGAAAAGGATGGAGAACATAGAGACTACTCCCAAGTTCTCCGTATGCGAGGAATTTGTTATTCCGTTTAATAGTAATCACATTACTAAATAAGATAGAATAACCATCCATGCACAATTTTAAAAAAGAAATCAAATTTCTTCTTAAATTTGGTACAAAAAGACAATCTTTCAGTACAACAATTCCTTCTTTGAAAACTAATTCTACAGTTCCTATGGCTGTAGCTGCAACTATTGCAGAAGTCCCCAAGTAGAGCGTCACTTCTCCGTCACTCAGTCTTCTGCTTATCTTGAACCCCTGCAGTGAGTTACATGCATGAGTTGAAGCCCCGGAGTCAATACACCAGGAAGAAGAAGTGACCAACAAATTGGTATCTATAATAAAAGATTCGAAATTACCTTTCTTCTTAGTCTCTAGAAATTGAGGATAGTTCCTCTTCTAGTGGTCAGCCTATTTGTAGAAGTGACAAGCATCCGATGCCTTATCCTTCTTTGGATTCTTAACTTTGCTATTTTTCTTTTAAGCCTTCCCTTTAGCCTTCTGCTTTATCTTGCCTGATTTTCCACCTTCAACAAGCATGGCTATCGGCTTATCCTTCTTAATCAGTTCTTTAGCCCTTTGCAACATATTGCTGAGTTCTTGAAGGCTAACACTTAGCTTATTCATGTTGTGGTTCATGGTAAACTGATTGAAGGAGGGAGGCAGGGAATTGAGGATAACAAGCATCAATTTTAGTGTCATGGTCTAGCCCTGACCCGAGAGCCTCCAGTTCATTAATATAACCCACCATCTTCAGAATGGTCATGAACCTGTTGGTTCTCGGTCATCTGTGCGGTCATAAACAACTTTAAGACCTTTTGACGAGTAGAACGGTTATGCTCCTCATACATAGTCTTTAGACTATCCAATATGTCCTTGGACACTTCGATCTTATCGAATTATCACTGTATTGGATTATCCAAAGAGGCTATAATATAACACCGGGCAAGAGAATTTTTCTCCTCCCATTCTTGATACTCTCTTTGTCTGCCCTTAGAAGCCCTGTCACCCGGACGATTCACAGCAGGGTTTTAAGCAATTTTATCCATTTTATTGGATGTCAGGACCAGCATAAGGTTATGGAACCAGTCAGCATAATTTGGGCCCTTAAGCTTGTTGTCGTCCAACAGTTTAGCAAATTGACCGTTTGCCATTTCTGATAAAGGGCAAAACAAATAATTGTCCATGACCTTATTTGATTCATGTTATCTACGTAGATATGGCTTTTAATCTATGTTCCATTTCCATTTATTCATCTCTAAGATTTCCCTCCTATCTCAGTGACGGAGATTACGAATCATGTCTCAGGAAATGTGGGAAATCACATAGGGTGCATGGAGCCAACTATTTCAGCTGCATAACCCCACCACCTTTCTGTGAAGGATCATATTCACTTATCTTGTGAGTTTTCCCTTTGGCCTCTATCAGACAAGGTTCATTGCCATTTTAGGTTAAACCTTTCTGTCCATTGAGTGCTCACCCATCATATTCGTGAAAACCAAGGTACCATGAGAGAGTCTTCCATTTTAGGATAGCCCCCTCCCACATCGGTCTATGACACCCCTATCATCTTATGAAATAGTACAACAGATCCAATAGCAAATGGATAGCCCAATTTTATGGTGCATCTCCTCATTACTGAAGGACCCATCTTCATGTTAATGATGGAAGGCCTTTAGAGAGTTCATCACATGAATCTCCCTATCACATGCACTCATATTTCAGTGGAGGGAACGAAAAATTACACCCTAGTTTTGTTTAGGTCAAACCAAAGTGGCTCCCACTAACTTTCATAAAGCCAGATTTAGATGGGCCCTAAACGACTAGGGTTTCGCACGATTCCTCTTAGGTGGAAGCTAGTATAGGGCCCACCACAAAGGGAGATCATCCAATGATTCTTAAGACACCATGGTAATGATGTGCATTCAGCCATGGTGTGCACAAGAGCCACTATCGAATTAGCATGGGCCAAGTACTTATGGCCCATGAACGTTGCACATCACACATCCATACATCACATGTATGGAAACCATAATTGATCCAATCAATTAAATAACTGTAAAACCCATAATTAAAGCCCATATAAATTCATAATATTACTGATTAATATTATCTAGGTATATGGGCTGAATTGAAAATAGCAGTTCGGCCCATATAGCTTTTATGCTGAAATGGGCTAAATCAGTTTTAACATATTAAAAATGGGTTTTACAAATGTGGGCTGAATTGCATCTTGCAATTAACCATCAACTCCTAGACCCATATGGGCCATATGTAAAAATTTAGGGCTGAAAACAGCCCCCGTTGAACCACAGATTTGGTCCAACTAGTTTGGCTCAATCTGGTTCGAATGGGTCTAGGGTTCGATGTTTAATTTCAAGATTTAATTCAAGAACATGATATGAAATTAAATTACTGATACAAGACAATCAAGAATCAATAGGAGGGCTGTTCGTAAGTTAGCTACCCTACAAAATAGAGGTTAGTTCACAGTATGCAGTTTCCAAAACTACAAATCGCAGATGGCCAAACCCTAATCTGCGAAAATTTCTTCCTTGCGCTTTCTGCTTCGTCTTTGAATGAAATAAAATAGAAAACCTAATTTTCTATTAATATTACATCAGAATTGAATTCCTATACATTCCGTCTAAAATTAAAATAAATTAATTACAGACCAAGAATGAATAGAACAACAGGTGCGCAGATTTCTTGTGCCATTAAAGAATTCGATCTCCACCATACGAACATCCCAAAAATCAAGAAAATATATAGAACAATTCTAAATATAAATCAGATTATAAAGATTTAATTTCAAATCAATCGCCCAAAAACTGGGAACCAATTTCCCAGAAAAACATTAAATGCGCAAATCGGGTAGAACGCCTTCTGCCCATTTGCGCAAATCAATATTTGGTTTAATTTGGTTCAAGATTTGAACCTGGCTCTGATACCACTGAAGGAATGAGAGATCTATCATATGGATAGCCGAACCCCTAATTAATAAGTCTTATTAAGCCAATTCGAATTGGGCTTTAGGCCCATTAAGTCTATGTGCTCACTTAACCTTCTAACTGCTACCCAGTTGGCAATCCTTGTATGGCGTGGGACTCAAACATTGATCTACACATCAGCCACATGGGTTCAGCCCAGCTTCTGTTACAAGGCCTGGCCGAATTCACTGTAGGAAATAGTGAACCCCTGAGTCCATCACCATGGGCTCTTAATGGGCCCAACATTTACTCTAAATGGTCATTGGGTCAAGCCACCTTATAAAAACCCAAGGACTGTGGGCAGATGGAAGATTAGCCCATCAGGTATTACYCTCAATGGTCTTACATTTAACCTCTCATCCCATAATTATCAAACACTGCCGACAAGAGAGGACCTCTCCCTTGGCTACAAGATACCGTGCTGCACTCTCTACTTACATGGATCCCGGGAATTAAAAACTTTTGCAAACATTTTGAAACCATAATATATATATATATATATGTATATCTTTATATAAATATATTTTGCCAAACAAATTTCAACGATTGAAATCAACTGTCGGCAGTTTGGGTTTCCATCAGAGAGAGTGAATCCCCGATCATTCACTTTGTCCGACAAAGAGGCTGATCCTGTCAATATGATCACCCACTCAGATGAATTCTCGGACTATCCCAACATACCCAGGTTTTGACCCACTCTAAGGATCTCACTGATTGGCATATCAAAGACAGCCCAATCTGACACCTAGTATAGTATCATAATCGAGTCTAGGGGTCAGTTGTAACATTCCAATTTTGCCCATCTATCTCCAAGGTCCAGGCCAATATTGAGATTCTGGTCTGGTTCAGGGTTTCAAGAAAACCCACACTGCATGTACGTCAGGTTTCACCCTGGCAGCTGAGACAAGCTACCCCAACCAACTTGGCGGCACATTAGTGTCAGCCTTGGCAAGATAAATCTCCCCAGATCTATCCAACAACTGTGAAGATTATAAACTAACATGAGTCTCATAAGTGTCCAGTTTAAAGGTATTACATAGAAACACACCACAATAACATGAATCAAATATGTACTTTATTCATTTACAATAAATGTCATAATGTACATCATTTTTATTGGAGCTAAGGGCATACCCTGTCTAACAGCACATGCTAGCTGATTGGCTCAGCCTTGACATGTACCGCCTGATACGTGTAAGCCCAGCGATTGGTCTCGACTGGGCTCGTCGGTATGCCATTGTTCCACGAGGATGGCCGAGGCGCCCGTCGGACCTCGTCCTGGTTGTTCCTGCGAAGGGGCCTCAGCTTTGGATCCGAGGCCGTCGTGGCGTGAGGACAAGGGGGAGGCTTGCCCCCAAGCCCTGTGAGTGTTGGGCATGTCCCCCAAAGCCCTATGAGTGCTAGGCGAGTCCCCCGAAGCCTCGGCCATGGCTAAGGGTGCCGAGGAGGAAAAGGGTGCCCAAAGTGGTGACTTTGCCATTTTGTGAGGAAATCTCTTTCTACGGAGCCGCGGGTCATGAAGGAAGCAGTTCCTAGAGCCGGATTTGGGTCGTGCGGGTCACGGGTCCCTGAGTGCTATGAACTCCCACCCTCCTCGGGAGTGAGCTCCTTCCACACCCCAACCCAAGTCAGCTCTAGCAGAGGCTCATCGGTAGCCGAAATCCCTACCCCGCACCAAGAGGTCGAGGTGCTAAGGAAGAGGACTGCCCCCGATAACGTTATGTGTAGCCGACAGGGTGAGGAATCACCTTGCAAGAGCGCTGAGTCTATAGCATCGAGGGAACCCAAAGGGCCTCCATGGTGGCGGAGAGGGAAACGATAGCCGGGCTTAGTCTAAGGACGGTGGTGGAATACACTGCCAAAGGAATGAATGTAGAGCACATGCCTCACTCGGAGCTTGATAGCATCCTAGATTATGACTAGATTAAGTCCCTGGCGAAGAGGTATCACATCCCTCGGTCTTATTGACTAAGGGTCCTCAACATTGGTGATCGGCCGTGGATGCCGAAGTAGGGGGAATTTTGCGTGTACCGACACTTCCTCAGGACCATCATTGGTATGTTGGTGGTGGCTTGGATCCAAGACGTGGTCCTGATGTTGAAGATGTTCCGGGCCATGTTTGTGTCGAGGAAGCACAATACCAAGGATAGCATGTACTACTTCCAACCTCGAAGAGGCGACCCCTACACAACCCCTCGTCAGTCCACTGCTAGAAAGAGAGGTTCTTCCTTATCTCTTGTTTAGAGGGTTGGTCGTGCCAGGCTCGGGTACCATAACCTTTCTAAGGATGAGGTCTCCTTCTCGGTAGTGCCTTTTTTTGACCCTTAAGTTGTAGTAACGGGGCCACTCTTTGCTAGTAGACCGCTACCCTAATCTATGCTTGTTCTCGGACTTCTTCCAATAGGTTTAATTTTGCTTTGAGTGCTTCATTGTTCTCGGCCTCATTGCACGCCTCGGTCCGAAGCGTTGGTTGGTCGATCTCTGCTAGAATGACAACCTTGGTGCAATAAGTCAAGTTGAAAGGGGCCTCCCCCGTAGCTGCCCGAGGTGTCATCTGATAAGCCCATAGGACACTACTTAGTTCGTTTGCCCATAGGCCTTTTGCTCTGTCAAGTCTGATCTTCAGTCCATCTAGGATAGTTCAATTAGTGACCTCCACTAGGCCATTTGTCTAAGGATAGCCTATCGAGGTGTATTGTTGCTTGATGCCAAGGGGGGCACACAATTCTTTGAACCTCACCTCGTCGAATTGCTTTCCGTTGTCCATGACGAGCATGTGGGGGAGGCCAAAGCGATAGATGGTGTTCTTCCAAAAGAAGCCTTGAACTACCCAGGCTGTAATGGTGGCTAGGGGCTCGATTTCAACCCACTTGGTGAAGTAATCGATGGCGACGACGAGGTACTTTCTGTTTCTTGTTGCTTGAGGGCACAGGGCCAAGTGCTACTGAGGGTAGGTAGTGTTGTAGTTGGCCGATGGCTGACATTGGAGTGTCTCTAGCACTTGTCACACCTTTGCACCAGCTTGGCTACGTCTTTTTGAAGCATCAACCAAAAGTAGCCTTGCCTTAGTGCTTTTTGGGCCAAGGCTCTGCCACCGAGGTAATTACCGTAGATGCCTTTGTGAATCTCTCGGAGCACATACTTGCCCTCCTCTTGACGAAGGCATTGGAGGTAGGGGAGGATGAACAACCTTCGGTATAGCTTCCCTTCGAGCAAGGTATAGCTTCCCTTTGAGCACATACTTCCCTTCGAGCATTGGAGGTAGGGGAGGGTGAATTGTGTGGTCAAGGGCTGCGCCCGAGGTGCTTGCTAGCTTGGACAAGGCGTCAGCCCTCATGTTCTCGGTTCGTGGAATTTGTTGCAAGGAGAAGTGTTTGAAGTGGTGAGCTAGCTCTTGAACTTTGGCAAGGTACTTGGCCATGCTTTGCTCCCTGGCTTCGTACTCGTTGTTGATTTGGTTCACCACCAGTGGGAATCGCTGAAGGCCTCGATGTGTTGTGAGTCGAGGTCCTTAGCGAGTTGTAGCCCGACGAGGAGGGCTTCGTACTCGACTTCATTGTTGGATGCCGATAAGTCAATCCTCAACTCGTACTCTACTTCGGCATTATCTGGGGTGAGAAGGATGAGGCCTGCTCCACTTCCTTTAGAATTGATCCAACAACAAAGAGCTTCCAAGTGGGTCGAGGCTCCTTAGCTAGCCAAGGTCCTTCTTCTGCTTCATCTTTAGGAGCATGGCGGAGGCCTCGCCCTAAGGTGCACTCTGCAACAAAATCTGCCAAGGCTTGGGCTTTGATAGCTGCCCTCGGCTTGTACTGAAGGTTGAACTCGGAGAGCTCGACGACCCATTTTGTTAAGCATCCTAAGGTCTCTGGCTTGGTGAGGACGACTTTGAGTGGTTGATTTGTCAGGACCATTATGGTGTGAGCTTGGAAATATGACTTGAGCTTCCTGGCCGAGACCACCAAGGCGAAGGCTAACTTCTCCACCTCGGGATACTTGGTCTCTGTTTGACAGTCTTTGTATGCCCTTAGCTTCAATCAGAATGATGTACTTTTGACATTTATTGTAAATGAATAAAGTACACATTTGATTCATGTTCTTGTGGTTTGTTTCTGTGTTATACCCTTAAACTGGACACTTAATGAGACTCGTGTTAGTTTAGAATGTTCACAGCCGGAGGGTTGGTCTGGGGAGACCTATCATGATAAGGCTGACACTGATGTGCCACCAAGTCGGTTGGGGTGGCCTATCTCAGCCGCCAGGGTGAGACCCAAGGCACATGCAGTGTAGGATTAATTGGATCTTTGAACTGGACCAGATTTCCAGTATTGCCCTGGACCTTGGAGATTAATGGGCA